>JAEQML010030965.1:0-129449 GCA_016904865.1 Pissodes strobi
AAATATACAATGAAAAGACAAAGAAAAACCAAACTATACAAAATCTTATACAATAATTGTGCAATTTGTACGTAGAAATATTATATAAAATATTAAATATCAAAATATTTAACCATTTAAACATCAAATACTAAACACTAAACACCAAACATTAAACCGGTGGTTAAGATGCTCAAAATTAAGTAAAAAGTCCTTTACTGCGTATAAGGCTCTCTCCAGTAAGTATGATCTCAACGCGCTCTGCGAAATGCGGGAATAGATGTTATTGACTTCATTTCAAATGGCAGATAATTGTGCATTTTTTTGCTTTGTATAGTATAGAGCTTTTAACTAACTCTGAGCGTGGAGATAAAGATCATGCTCCGTATTTCTAAGTGGATAGTTGTGAGATGGCCTTTCTGGAATAGCAGATACGTGCTTGCGGATTAAGCAAACGGATTCAAATATGAATAAGGAAGGAAGGGTTCATATTTTAAATATTCTAAAGAAATCCTGGCAGTGAGTTTTACTGTTTAGTCTCAATAAGTAACGAACAGCTCCCTTTTGTAGTTTGAAAATACGCTCAAATTGAGTCGCACAACCCGTACCCCAGAACGAAATTAGTATCGTTCGCGAGACAGATTCTACCGCTAATGTCCAGACAAGCACAAGCAATGCCGTTGATAAACAGCAGAAACAAAATAGGGCCTTGTACTGAACCCTGGGGTACTCTACAATCTTTTGAATTGCAAGAAGACATCGACGTATCAACCCTCACAAGATGACTTCGGTTGTTAAGATACGGCTTAAACCATTCGAGAGGCTCTCCTCTGAATTCGCAAGACTGCAATTTGTTAATTAGGATATTATGATTTACACAATCGAAAGCTTTAGAGAAATCACAGAAAATTGTTGCTGTAGAGTTATGGTTGTTCAGGTTCGAGTGTACATAATTAAATATGGAAAACATAGCATCATTTGTGCATTTGTTTCTTAAAAATCCAAATTGATGGGTAGTAAGTATTTCATATTTACAGAGAAAGGATAGAAGCCTTTTCTTAACCAATATTTCAATGATCTTTGATAATTTGGGAAGGAGTGCAATTGGGCGATAGGTCGAAGCTTGGTTTTTATCTCATCCTTTATGCAAAGGAATAATTATAACCGTCTTAAGACAGTTTGGAAAACCGCCATTTTGGAATGACTTGTTAATTAAAATAGTAAGTTGGTTTAATATGCATTCCGATAGATTTGAGAACATTTTCAGAGTAAGCCCATCAGTCCTAGATGAGGATTTGCTTTTAATGTATTTAATTGCAGTGCGAAGCTCAGCTAATGCTACAGGGGTAAAGAAGAAACTGTGTAAATTCACATTAGCATTAGAGAGATATGAAAGTGGATCATGAGAAGGAGTTATGGTGTTCATTAATCGATTAATCGATTAACCGAAATAATCGATTAATCGAAATAATTAGTTATATCGATATAATCTATTAATCGATTAATCGATACTTTCGAAAAAGTTAATCGAATATTCGATTAATCGATTTTTAACCGATTAATCGATTATTTTGCCCACCCCTATACCTGACTACCCGTCTGAACGCCTCAACCGTCTTTTTCGTCCGAAGGCGGAGCTTAAACGGAATCGACGCAAACCGTTCCCGCCAAGAGCTATATTGTATTGTAGAAAATTAAAACAGGTTTGTGTGGGTTATCAATCAGTTATATCAAAAATCTTGATTTTGAAATTATTCATATCTTTTGCATAGTATTTTTATTAACCTTTTTTGTGTTTCCACTATTAAATTATATTAGATTTTACTATAAATTTTAAACGCTTGTTTTTTTCTTTTTATTTTCAGAACTTATATCAGAGGTCAAAATATCCCAATTGACTCTGTGGAGCTTGCAGAGAGAGAACGGAGACGACAGCTAGCTCTAGCCCACCAAGAAGCTATAAGACAACAATTAGAAGAGAAAGAAAAAAAACGGCAAGAAGAACGATTTAAAAGAATACAAGAAGAACGAGAGGAAGAACAGAGAATTGAAAAAGAACAGCAATATGAGATGCAGCTCAAATTAGAGGAAGAAAAAGCATTCCAGGAGAAGATGGAAAGAGAGCAAAAGAGAAAAGAAGTTATTAAGATAGCACTTGAAACCGCAGAGAGAGAAGCTAAGCTAGAAAAAATACGATTGAAAATGATGAAGCAATGCAACAGCTTGCATATAGACTACAATATTACAGAAAATCTGATAGAAAAAGAAAAAAAATCGGCTTCTCTCGATATTCCAACCAACACAGAATCAAAAGAGATTATTACTGCTCAGATAAACATCAAAGAACAATTAAATAACACTCGGGAGGTTGCTTCAATAGAAAGCAGCGACAATATTAAAGAAGAAGTAAATAATATCCTAATTGGACACGCAAGTGCACCCAACCACTCAGTTTCTCCACCCAAAAGTCGCACTAGTTTAACCAATTCCGCAATAAGCAACCATAGTCATCAGTTGCGTAATGAGAGAAGTGTAACGCCCATAACATTGTCGCCAAGAAGCAACAATAATAATTTCGCACCCTTAAATGATCAGTTTACATATTTCCTTCAACCCACCGGGGATACCCTTCAAAACATTCAATATGCAGTTATAATTCCAACCATAGCCCCTCCATACTCCATTGCCATTCCTATGACATTGTCTCCTCCGACTGAAAGAAGTGTGCTCAATTCTGGTAGAACTGAAAACAAAATTTTAACCCCCACCAGATACAGGAACAATATAAGAAAATGTGACAGCAGCACTCAAACAGATAACATATTTTATTCTGCAAGGTCTTCTTCTGAGACTGGCGATGGCAGAGAAATGTATTTAACAGAGAAAATGTCCAATATAGAGCTGAATTATGAAAACAAGAGTAGGGGGAGAAGAAGCCGCAGTGAGAGTATGACTGAGAGACCGAAGTGGGGTGTAAATAGGCCCCCGACTCGATATCTAAAGCAAAGCGAGAAAGATCCCCTTTATCAACGTCGCAAGCTCAGACAGAAAACAGAACAAACAAATAAGAGTTATGACGAAAAAAATTCCAGCGATGAAAGCCAAATAGGTACCCCAATTCGCTACAGAAAAAAGGATTTGGCCGATAAAAGACATTCTCGAGCCAGATGGAGGACAGAGAAAAGAATTTTTAATGACAACCTGAAAATGTATCAATCGGAAATAGTTCCTCTAGGAAGCGACAAAGATCAATTGTATTTGAGGTGCTGTTGTACTTGTAAATGTAAACGTCATAGATGCTCTGAAAACGTAAGAGTAGATATTTTAAGAATTGAGGAAAATAGACCCCGAGAGAGACGAGAAACTGATCAACGAGATGGTAGTGTCGGAAGAGAGAGGGAAAATTCTTTACCGGAGTTTGACATAAGCAACCAAACTGTTAGTGGACATAAAGTGGATATTCTGAGCAAGCTATCCTCTTTGCATAATGGCCTATTATTGGAACAAGAAAAATGGAAAAATAGTCCTAAAACTTCCAATTTGTCACCTCACAGAGCATAGATCAGTTTGACAGCCTAGTTTATTTGATACGACCAATATTGATTTTAAAATAAAACAGGGTGTAGATTTTTGTAACATTTATTATATTTATTGATTACAGATATGTCTGTTTGTTATAGAATAATCAGCCATGGCGAAATTAGACGATTTTCTAGGAAAAAAGAAGGAAACAACTCCGATACTAGACTTGTCCAAAACCAATTGCAGCTCGAAAGAAGAATTTCGTCGTCTTCTTGAGAAAGTTCCCGATTTCAAAATCAAACCAGAAAAAGTAGTCGCTGAAAATATGAAAATCAAAGATAAAGGTTATAAATTCAAATCTGGCAAAAAGGATTTAAAATGCATGAGAAACCCGTATTTGTTTATGAATCCTTTGCCTGCTGAAATGCAGGATTTAAAAATTGATGATTTGGCAGGAGTGTCGATTGATTGGAAAATGCTAACGATCTCAAGACCTAAAAATAAAACTGAGGAAAATTATTTTTCAAGGTAGGTCGATAAATTCCCGCCCTAGCTAGGATAGGAAAAGCAACAACTCACCTATTATTTAGTATAATTTCGCTGTCACAACCTCAATTTCAAGATTGAAAAACTTCTTTAGACGATTAAAATCAAATTAAATCAAATCTATTCTATAGTTACTTCAAAAGGCAATTATTGAAGTTTGATACTTTGTGTCTTAACTACGACAGTTTTATTAATTAGCATATTTCTGTGATAAATGCAATTTGGGTAGAATTTTTCTTGAAACCGAAGGATTTTAGACTTGTGCCGGGTTATTCTCGAGATTATTCCTTATATTGGCAATTTGGGTAATATTTTTCCTGAAACCGAAGGATTTTAGACTTCCGCCGAGTTATTCCCGAGGTTATTCCTTATATTTCATCTCGATTTAAACACTTTTATGAAAGAAAAAAGTTTGTCCACATAAACTGTAAGTTTTCTAAACTTTCAGAAAACTTTACCTATTTAAAAAATGCGCAGTGTGTGTGATATTCTTTAAAAATAGGATGGTTTTTGTATTAGCTGCTTAAATAGAGCTTCATTTTCACTTTAAAAAATATATAACATGTAAAAAAGCATTAACACAACATACAAGACTATTGCATTTTTTGTGAGCCTATTTCAATTCTGATTAAAAGAATCACAATATTATAAAAATACACCGTATTCATAAAAACTCAAATTTACAAATTTATCGGCAAATGGCCGCAGACTACTGATCTCCCAGAAGGTGTGCACACGTCGCGGCGGCGGCGTCCTATACGATTATACAAATGAATGCCATTCTATAAAGAAGTATGATTTGTATAATGTGAAACGCGCGTATGTACCTAAACATACGCGCGTTTCATATTATACAAATCATACTACTTTATAGAATGGCATTCATCTGTATAATCGTATAAGACGCCGAAGTTACAATACGCGCCTATTTTTACTCCAAATCATAGCGCGATACAGAGTCTTCGTAGTAGCTAATGCTAAATTAATAACTACGCAATCAATTAAAGTAATTTATCTTTATTTTTTGTCTCTAAGTTAATGCGATTTTTGATTCAATGCAATATTCGCTTCCAGATTTCTCAAACTTTTCCTTTTTCGAATTTTGAGGGCCTACCAGCCTGAATTATTTTTGAACCTGCAGTTAACCCTGCTCTATATTTCCTACGATTAGTTGATGTTGGTTGTACGCCTATAATTCGTCCGCGTTTAATATTTTTGATTTTATGTAAGAAACTTAAAACATCACCAGTTGTTTTTAATGTATCCATAACCTTGTTTGCTTTATTCATAGCATTGGCTGTTTCTATCGAATAATTTCCCTTTAGAATGTCAACAACTTTTAGGAAATTTTCAGAAAGGCGGTTGAGTGCAGTGTCACTAACACTACTCGGATCTTTAACAGATGGTTGTTCTTTGTTTGGTACAAATGTCGAAGATAAATTTGCAGGGATGACAATGTCTTTCCCATCATCGCATATAGTTGTAACCGCTGCGTCGACCATATCTAAAGACATCATCTTCCCAAAAAAGTTAGTTTGTATATCTTCACCAAGAGCAATTCATGCAAAATCTGTTTTGACTTCACACGAAAAAAGAGGAACTTTTTTAACAATAATACCAAACTGGTTCTCAACGGCGTATAACTGTTTACAGAAAGTAGATAGGCAACAGGATTGAGCGGCAATTTTGCCCACTTTCCCATGTAAATCTCCATAAGAAAATCTAAGGTCCATCCTGCATTTCAAGGTCACCGACGCCTCGATCTCGGGGTCGACGCCGTCGACTTGAGCTATGGTATATTTAAGGGCGTGGCAGCTCGCGCATATACCCCCCATATTCCCCGCCATGACGCCATTTCGCGATCTGGTGACGCATTAGGAACTCGCCTGCCCCCGCGGACCCCAAACTTGAACCGTATTATTTTCTCGCTTATATCAGTTGTCAATTTTTGACAGATGTCATCTGTCAATTGTCATTTTCAACCACGTATTTGAGCTAAATATAGATCCTCTGCTGACGTCACAGAACCATTCTCGGACTAATGTAATACTTAAATATTTTTGAAATTAATAAAAGTCTTGGAGTCTTGTGGGGATCGAACCCATGACCCCAACAATCATAGTCCAATGATAATTACCAGTAGTCCATTGGTGAACTTTTAAATACCCGTTTAAATGTTGAATTTGAAGTTAAATCTAATCGGACAGACGACCATTCCTTTACTGGGGGCTCATCCTATAAATATATTTACACTAATTGGATAGCTTCCTCCTAATTATATTACCAATATTATGCTTTTACATTGATTTTCAAGGCGAACAAAATGGCCTAAAAATGCAAAAACACCATTTATAAGTTATGTCATCCTGAAATATTAGATATCTTCGAGGAGTACATCGTTTTATTGTATCAACTTGTTCGGAAATAATCGAGTAAAATCGTCAATGGCTGATACATTTTGGATTAAGCTTATAGATATTATGCTAGGAAGAATTAAAATATTTATTTCCTAAATAAAAACCGCAAAAGCAATGACCTCTACGTATTATCAGCGTGCAAGATTTTTCAAGACCAAGACAATGGTTTAAAAATAGATTCAAGAAAAATGCATAAATCACCATTTATCTGTTATGTCATTTACCAATATTTTTATATCTGTCAATATTCGTTGATGCGAACCCTGATAGTATTTTAAAGTTTCAAACAAATTTTTGGATTTTAAATAAATATAAATAAATGAAATTATACTAAAAGGAAAGGCGACAGCCTGTCAATCGATTTTGTATGCGCATGTCCAAGCACAAAGGGATAATTGTCAAAATCAAAACACCATCAGCCGATTTCAGGTGATCAGATGTTATTGTCATTAGCTTAAAATATTTTTCTCTCGATACTTAGTGGTATTGTTGACAACGGAGCAGAGTCAAAGTCACCAAAAACGGGTACACCAACATGAAAAGTGCCGGCGACGCTTATTGTCGCCTCTCTTAGTTTTTTCTCTCTGGTAATAATTTGATTATAAACAAGGACAAGGAACTTTTGCAAGTACATGATTTTCTAGGAAAAGTAAATACAATCATCTAAACTAAAATTAAGAAAAATGCAAAACATACCTGTGTCACAATAATCGCGGCGAAGCCATACTTTTTTTGGAAATCGAACGGTAAACATATTCTTATATTTTATCCTGCTGGAGAAGAAAACTGAATCCGATTCCTAAAAAACACAAGTTAAAATCTGGTAAAGAGCTTCTAGACGGAGTTACTCAAAACTAATTTGAATAATTCCTGGCTGCCAGGACGTGAACTGAGCTCTTTATCGTGTCCCATTCGTTTTTTAATGGAAAACGAAATTTCAAATAAAACCATGTAGTAAAAATTGATAATCTCTTTATATACATTTATTTATCAACTAGTAATATATATTTCTGGGTACTATAAACAATAATATGCTATATCTGCAAATATATATTTGTAGGTTATTTAATAATAAATGCATCTCGCATAAATTAGTCAGTATAACCTACCAGCTAATTCAACATCCATTATTGAGCCATTGTCGACTGACATATTTTAGAGATTCTGACCGTATAAATATCATGATTTTTAGATCTTATTAAATGTTGAGAAATCGTTTGTTCAGTAAAAGTTTCAAGGCTCTACATAGTCGTCAAACGTAATTTTGTTGCTAATAACAAATGTTTTAATACCCTTGATTTTTTTAGATACACCTTTATTATGCAAATAATATTCGATCTCATTTCGCTCTTTTCCCGCTGCTTCTAACTTAACTCTCTCTTCTTCTAGTTCTTCAGCAGTGAAAAATGTTTTGCTGGTATACATTTTTGATCTTAATCCAATAAAATGGGCCATTATTTGATCATTGTTCTCCTCCTTCATCATATCTAGAACTTTTTTATTAACTTGTGAAATGTTATAGAGATTATCAATTGGATAGTCTGAAGTATCAAAAAGGCACACATCAATCTTTTCGCATAACATCATAAACATCTGTACTTTTGATATCATATATAACGCTATCAGTATCAGCATAGAGCACCCAGTTTAAAGTTTCTTAATATATAATTATAATGAAAATTATAAATTGTGGTTTAAGCCAAATCCAGGATACTCATTCCAACATAGATCGGCTTGTTAAAAATACCCCAGATTTTGCGAGCTCGATTAATGTTCTCATTAATGATTACAACGCTCTTAAACTCTGATCTTGATATTAAAGCTTCAGCCTCATAACGTCCTACTCAATTCGTGATTAGCTTTATGGATGAGTGTTTAGCTTTATAGATGAGTATTTTCGTATGTTCTCCATAGTTTTTCCAAACACTGAATTATTCATTAACTTTAAGAAGTGGTTTTCAAACTCATTCTTCACATTTTGCCTGAGAAGTTTGTTAAGATCTATATAGGGCTTTAGCCATGCAAATTGTGAAAATGAAAATATTCGATGTATATTTTTAATTTTAACTCCTAATGTCAAAGCCTGCTTCAAGTTTCGTAATGAATAATATACTCTGTTTTATCATACAGTTCTCAAAATTTGCTGTTTTAAATCCTTCAGGTATTCCATATTCAGGACATGGTGGAAGGTCTGAAAATTTATCGCGAAGCTCATGAGGAATTTAAAGATTCACTTCTAAGATATATCCGGAACTAGCGTCATCGAAAATTTTAATCCAAAGGACCTCAAAACTAGCGTAACAGAGCGCTTTCGGCCGCAGCCATCGTCAGTGTTACTTGTCAGTGGAACAAAAAGACAAATACACGAAGGGGAACAAACTACATCAAACGATAACGGTCACATCAAAATTTAAATTACAAGTTAAATATTTTGAAAAGGCTCACATAATTTAACATTTTGATGTGACCGTTATCGTTTGATGTAGTTTGTTCCTCTTCGTGGATATGTCTTTTTGTTCCACTGACGAGTAACACTGATGATGGCTGCGGCCGAAAGCGCTCTGTTACGCTAGTTTTGAGGTCCTTTGGATTAAAATTTTATGCATGGAATACAAAGGGTGTTTCATTTAGTATATTTCGTACATGCACACAACCTTCACTCTTCATTTAATATATTTCTTTGTTTACAGGTAAAACGTCAATTCTTCCTTCAACATCAGCTAATACTATTAACACCATATATCCGTTGTAGGAACTCATATTATGGAAAAGTACTGGTATTGTATGTCCATCTTGGAAATTTAGATTGCAATTTTCATGCGCAGGATCTCGATATTTTCCAGTTAAATGGCAGTGATCTCTAACTTTTTTATCTTCAGATGTAAACGGGGTTTCAAAAATATGACACTGTTGCATAAATAAATTTTGATTTTCATTCCAAAAATGGCAGCAAACTCAAAAAGCTCTTTCACAAACCAATGCATACAATCCATTCCCGTATGAGATATATAATATGAGAGACTATCGTCATATGAACATTTAACATAATAGCCAATGCTGAAGAGTACATACTTTTGATATTTTTGGGTGTTTTTACTTTCATCTTCTACGGGAACCAACAAACACTCAGTATCTGCATTATTTGTAAAGTGGACCTTTTCTTTACACTTAAAATCTTTAAATTCAACCCATTTTTTGTCGTCTGTTGAAACTCTAGGAACTGGACCATTATTTAATTTTATGCAATATTTAAGATGCTGGGAAAGTTTCTCCTCTGAATGGAAATAGTAAAGACAGCGATCACAGATATATTGTTTTCGATGGAACTTGCTAATATGCCTGGTTAATAAGCGAGACAATCCATACAAAATGTTGTTTTGAAGGAACAAATGCAGTTTCATCATCATCTTCTTCACAATAATAATCTTCTATCATCAAAATGTTTACATGCTTTTCCTGCATATTCTTGGTTAAGTATGCTGGTATTACATTAAAGTTATTGTTATTTTTTCCAGTTGATAAACATTAATAGATAAATTGTCTTGCTTTTCAAATCTAGGCACTTGTTTTAAAGTCATTGGGAATTGAACGCTCTTTAGTTTCAACACATCTTATGTGTTGGCTCTATCACGGGGCGTAGGAAACAAAGCGAAAACTATTGCCAACCCAAAACACATTTGATCAGTATTCTGAACATTAATACAAGCATTTCTGTTCATAATTTGTTTAGGAAGCTTTATATAACTACCTGCCCTAAGTGGAATAAATTTAATAATATTTATCATTAAATTAATTACCCTACTGAGCGCCCAGCCACTGCCTTTCACTTAAAATTCGACTAGCTCAGCTAGCAATGGATTTTGAGTTTTTTTTTCGGAACCACTCGTTCAAATTTACCTTACAAATGTTTGACTTTATATCCACCTCTATTTACGATTTTTGGGAAAGTAGAGCCTCGTCGGCTCTGGCTCCAGGGTGTAAGCCACATAAGTGCTAGTTTAGTGGCCCCCAACGAAGCTGAAAAACCTAAAAGAAACTGGAAAACGGTCGACTTTTCGAGGAACAAATCTGCCCCCGTTAACATTAACGATTGTCTAACACGTTAACTGCCACGTAAATCAAGTGTGTCTCACAAGTGACATATTCATTTAGGCCATGTGAACCATCCATGATTCACGTGCAAACTATTACTTTTATCTCTGTAGCTCGTCGGCGATTCACACTGGCCATATAAACGCACGGTAGTTAAAAAAGCATGGCCTCATGAACAAATTAAGGTAGTTAGCCCACGTATTTTTCTGATCGGACGTTAAATATAGTTTATGCTTAGACGCTTTTTATTGAGAAAATAAAATGATTACTATTACATGTTAAAAAAATACAGAATGGGTACCAACATACAAACTATACAGATATTAAATCTAACATAAGAATAACTTTGCTATTCTTTTGAACAAACATGTGATTTTGTGAAACAGGTCACGCAGTAGTACTTATCGCATTGAATGCACTTCCATCGAGTTTGTGCACTATTTTTGGCTGCCACGGATCTCCCCTTTTCTTGAGATATTTTAGAATAGCAAAAGGAGCATCTTATCTTATTATAACGAGAATAGACAGGTTTTGTTTTGTATCACGTATGATTCACACGGCCTGCTATGCAATTTCGATCAGCCAGGCCACGTGAGACATACTTCCCAGGTAGCAGAGATACGTGATAATGACGTGACAAACTAGTCATTCGATCACTAGAAATGACGTGACGGATGACGTGATTATGACGTGAAAATGACCTCCCAATGTCTCAGACATTGATTTGTATAGGAGTGGATAAGCAATAAATAGACCAAACATGGCAAATTTACGACCGCGAAATGTAAACAAAACGATTCCTATTTTGCCTTGCGCATTAGAGAATTAGTGGGCGCCATCTGTTGCAGTGTGAAGGTCATTAGGCAGGCCCGGACTCCAAAATTTGAACTCGTTCTCTTGTGATTATGAACGAAAGTAATTATTTCACCAAATATTCGGTAGAGTAGTCTTGCCGATTGTGAAATGGGCCAGTTAGCATAGCGAAACAAACAAAGAATAAGGTATAAATAAGTTATACTTATAATAATTACTTACTTGAAATAGGAAATCCCGGGTATTTTGCTTCTACTGCTACAAAGCACAACCATACACTTTCGGGATTCTATTTTGGTAGCATCGCCCATTGTTTATGTGCGTATTGTTCAATTAAAACGAAAATCAAAATAGGGTACGCACAAAGCACAAACGTGAACCACTAAACTAAAACTAATTAAGCAACTACAAACACTAGGTCCAAAGAAAGTCAATAAAAAGTAAAGTATACGAATTATCATCACGAAACGCCGCGCCGTCAAAATGAAAACACGTCAAAGACAAAAGCCAAGTTCGGTCCTTATCGACGCCTGCTGAGACGGTAAGTGTTTTAGTGCGCATGACAAAACGGGATCTTCTTTGTTTACGTTTTTCGACTTTGCGTCGAATTTGTCATGCGCAGAAACCCGTTTTTTCGCCCATAGGTTGCCACTTTTGAATAGTGCAACAGGCGGCTATTGCTTATCCACTCCTATACAAATCAATGGTCTCAGACCGATGACGTCATTTACATGACTTTTTTTGACTTACGTCTGGAGACTATCCCATAACTCTCAGCACCATGCCTAAATTCACTTTTTACAGGCCCTCCGCTCGCTCCGCTCGCTACGGGGGCTCAAGAAAAGGAAACTAACCAGGTGCTAACCCAAACTAACCCAAGACACACTCAAAATCAAGAAAAAAAACTGTTTAGAAATATAACCTTAAAAAAAATAAAAAGAAACCGATGGGGTTTGAACTCGCGGTGCCGAAGTGAAGGCTAACGATGCAAACCTCTAGACCATCAGAGGCATACAAACGATTTGTGACATCACGAAGTACATGAAAACAGCTGACTGCTGAGAGTTATGGGATAGTCGCCAGACATAACTCTTTTTTTGACGTCTTTTGGGACGTATTTTTGACGACTCTTTAGACGTGATTGTAACGTCACTAAAGGACGATATTTTTACGGAGCCTCAACCGAGAATCATAGTTACATAAAAACAACTTTTTCATTTTGTCAAAATTAACTTTATTTTGTACCTGTTGTGTAAAATACAATAAAATACAATACCTAAACTAATTATACTAAAATCTTTTGTCGTAAATTGAAAAGTTGTATTTTTGAAACTATTCCTAATTAATGTTCTAATCGATGTTATAATAATAATTTAAATACATTTTAAGTAGGCCCTACCTGCCTAAATAAACTACCATAATCCTGCAAGCCAAACCATATATAACAAGCTCTTATACTGAAGGCGAAACTAAAGAAACAAAAGTAACTTCAAATAAATAAATAATTTGAGGTGTCCGACATCCCGCCATTTTTCACTATCGTTTTTAGCCTTAAGCTTGAACTGGAAACATGGGAAAACTAAAGAGGATTGTCTCTGGAGGAAATAAATTGATTCACTCAAGTACTCGCTTAGAACAATATATCAAATGCATTACAATAACACACACACACACACACACTGCGGCACCCAATAATTATTATTATAAATGGTTAAAACATCGATCGTCAAAAATGCTACATTCCACCTACTGGCACCTACGCCTACGCCGAAAACGAAATAAAGAAGGGAAAGCGAAGACGCGAAGACCGACCAATACGAAGCCCGAAAAGGCAAAATGGCGAATCGCTGACGGCGACCGGTGACAGACGCGCAGGGAAAGCACCGGGTTGGTTAGGTTATATCACTGAGTGGCGCCGACTTCAAATAAAGAGCGCCTAGATTTAAAAACTAAAACTATTGAGAGCTATTTAAAATATACAAATTGTTTAAAAATACAATTAAACTAGGACGTACTTTTTACGCAAAACATAAACCATATTTGTCGTGGTTGACATTAAAAAAAATAACATTATATAGGTACCTAATATATGTAGGTATTTATCCAATGCAAACCAAACCTGGTCAATATTTTACAAATTTAAATAAAAACAGGTTTGCAAAAAGTTGGTTCTCGTAAAATTAATTTATAATATACCTATATAAAATAATACATTACTTTTTCTTGACGTTATATCAAATGACCAAAAAATGACGTGACTATGACGTTATTTTACTGACGATCTTTTCACGTGAGTTTTATCACGTCTTAATGACGTGTTTTTTTTGGTTAGCTGACGAGTTACGACGAGATGTCACTTGAAAATGACGTCATTATCACGTACCTCTGCTACTTGGGTTGATTCACGGTCAAAAACGCAAATTTTGACAGCTATTGACAAGTAATAGATATCGTGTCCTCATTTTTAAGATTCTGGAAGTATAATAAGGAATTTTTAGGTCGTTGCCCATGGGGTCCAAAAAAAATTTTTATTGTGGCAGTTAACGTGCTAAATCATATTAACACTACAGAACCTACATTCCAATTCATTAGGGAAAAAGGAATTAATGAACAACTTTCATTCCTTGACATTCTTATAAAAAAAAAGACTTGAATTGTTTCGAAACAAAAATATATAGAAAACCTACACACAAGAACAGATATTTAAATTTTAAATCAAATCACCCAATATTGTTTAAAAAGGGGGTCGTAAAAAGTCCATATGATCGAATGAACATAATTTGTAATAATCAAAATTTCAACACAGAAAAATAATTTTTAAGCAATGTTTTGATTAATAATAACTATCCTATTCATTTCATTCAAAAATGCTTTATTGGCTTTGAACAGCCAAATATTAGACAAATTCAAAATAGACCTATTACGAACCTCTTTATTTCATATATTCCTGGTTTATCAGAAAAATAAAATGAATAGGTAATAAATTTAACATTGGTACTATTTTCAAAACAGAAAACACTCTTAGATCCAAACTAACAAAAACAAAACTACTTAATGAAAATGAAATTACTAAAAATGTTGTCTATAAGATGCCATGTGCATGCAATAAATTTTCAAAACGTATAAAAGAACACCAAACTTATATTAAAAATACACAATTTCACAAATCACATATTTGTTAACATGCATTTGATAACAATCACAGAATGGGACGCTTCAAGTATTTTAGCAAAGGAACCACATCATCTAAAAACGTAAAATTAGAGAAAGTGCTTTAATTTTATTTTATTAAATAAAGATGTATGTGTTACTTCAACTTCCGTTAGTTTTCAGCACCTGGTTACCTTTTGCTAAAAACTGAAGTTGATAAGGGATAGTTAAATAACTAAATATTTTAACAAAAATCATTTAATTCTTCCTACACGCATAACACCGATTTGTAGATATATAACACCTCACAAACGAATCAATTATTTACCTAATAACACCTCAATATCACACTAACCTAAAAGATCAGTACCCAGTAATAATTATACGATATGGCATTATTATTGATATTATTATTGCCATCTTGTCAACTTTTTACTGTTATTTGTATTTACTAACCATTTTCATTTTTAGATTTGCTCGTTCTTTACAACGGGGGCAGATTTGTTCCTCGAAACGTTGACGGTTTTCCAGTTTCTTTTAAGTTTTTCAGCTTCGTTAGGGTCACCAAACTAGCATCTGTGCTGTTTACACCTTGGAGCCAGAGCCAAAGAGGCTCTACTTTCCCAAAAATTGTAAATAGAGGTGGAGCAGATGCAAACATTTGTAAGGTAAACATGAATCCTCCACAACAATATAGAACATATCTACATTCGTTCAAATCCGTATCTTTGCAGATGGCAGCATTCCTGGTGTTTAAATATTTATTCTCGCCATGTATTTTATCTGCTTTGGTAATTTGGAAGTATCCACAAAGCACAGTGTTCACTCTTAATGCAGCACAGTCTTCCAAAAACGATCTGCTATCTGTATGACGAATATTTGATATGACACCAGTTCTTATTCTTGATTCGAAAGCAGAATGTAGAACTTCCTATTTCACTAGGTGCATTGCCGTTTCCTTTCTTGGCTCATATCCAAAACCAGTAACCTCTAAAGCTTTTATCATTTGTTGGAAGATCCTAATTTGTGCTAAGCATGTTGTTAAGTGACTTTTTTCACCCACCGACGTAGAATTCTTCAAAGCAGATGAGATAAGTTTTGAGGCTTGCGCACATCGCTTTATTCCCATTTCAATAGCAGGTTTATTATTCTCCAAGTCTATTCATAAACAATTTTTCTAATGTCCTGAACAACAGCACTGGCGAAAGACATTGTGATTTATTGATTTAACTTTGGAGGAGCTAATATGGAGGACGTCTTCACTCTGTGACTGTCAAAGAACTAAAGACAGAGGCAACTGCTGCAGGCTGCAGCTCTATTTATCCTTTTGAGGAAGAGTGCGTTCTTCTGAACGCACGTAAAGACGATGCAAATTATGACTGCGTTCAGTAATCATAAACTTTTTTCTTTGTATTTAGAAAATAAGTAAAAGATGTTTGGTTATTTTTAAATACATGGACTTTTGAAAACAACATTTTTAGGCATATGGTAAATAAATATCTCAACCTTTGAAACGGCTTCATTTCATATCGAACACGTAAGCGAATATATTCGAGAGTGAATTTATTAAAAGAAAATACTATGGAGCTTACCCACTAGTTGCTTTATTTTTTTTTGGTAGGATGGAAATAAATTTGGAAATTGCGTCAAAACACCGATCTGGTTTATGGTAATTTTATCAAGCAATCGGAATTTTTTCGAGGACTCAGTATATGGCCCGACTTTGAAAATGCTTTTTGCTAGCTATAATTTAAGATTGATTTAATTAGGATCTGAAGAAGATGTGATGCTATTGATTTTTGTTAATTTTCAAACAACTGGAGCTACAGATTTTTATTTAGATAGCGCCTCAAATGAACTAATTAGGTAGGAAATACATAAATGCATCAACCTATAAAATAAAGCTGGATTTATACCTAATATGCTTTTATCTAGTTAGATCTAGCATGATACTATACAGAACTAGTTAATGTAAGTCAATTTTTGACAAAAATGAAATATAGGGCCATTATGAGGGTATTGGATATAGAATTATCTATAATTTAGATTTCTCATGTTCATTTTACATATTAGGGCATAGACCATAGTTCCGCGATTATGATTTCAACAGGGGGCGCGCTATATAAATAAAAATCTACAGCTGCAGTTGTTTGAAAATTAACAAAAATAAATAGCATCACATCTTCTTCAGATCCTAATTAAATCTGCCTTAAATTATAGCTAGCAAAAAGCATTTTCATGGTCATGCCATATACCGAGTCCTTGAAAAAATGCCGATTTCTAGAAAAAAAATGTCGTAAACGAGATCGGTGTTTTGACGCAATGTCCAAATTTATTTGCATCCTCCCAAAAAATTAAAGCAACTGGTTGGTAAGCTTCATAGTGTTTTCTCTTTAAAAATTCTCTTTCGAATATATTCGCTTACTTGTGCGATACAAAATGAAGCTGTTTGAAAGGCTGAGGTATTTATTTACCATATGCCTAAAAAGGTTGTTCTCAAAAATGCATGTATTTAAAAATAACCAAACATCTTTTTCTTATGTTCTAAATACAAACAAAAACTTTTATGATTACTGAACGCAGTCTTAATTTTTGATCGTGTTTACAGGTTTCTGAATGCACTCTTCCTCAAAAGTATAAATAGAACTCCAGTAAAGGTACGCGTCCACTAATCGTCATCGGACGGACGGTACGGATCGGACGAATCGGATTTTTTTTGTGTCCTGCGTCTACTACCACGGATTATTGGAGCCGGTATCAGTATTTCTCCCGCAGTTAGCTAAGTGCTGTTGAAGAAGCAAAAGCATTATTTCGTTACTGAATGAAGATTTTATAATTATTGACGTGTTGTAAGAAGAAGAAGAAAACGAAACTTCAAATATTGTCCCTGAGAAGAATGTCTGAATATTCTGCATACCCCACATTGTAAACTTCTTATACTCGTGCACAATCGTGATAAGTCTTGCTACATCCATAATTACGTTCAAACAATGTGGAGGAAAGTCACAAACTAACTAACAAAAATCCTTGCTATCTTCTCCAATAAACCAAAACCGAGTTTTATCCATAATACCGAAACAGAATATTTGCACTCGATGCGCGTTTCGCTAACCATGTTAGCTGATTAAAACTGTTTTAATCATCTCCTGATGATGCTAACATGGTTATCGAAACGCACGTCGAGTGCAAATATTCTGTTTCGGTATTGTGGATAAAACTCTGTTTTGGTGCATGTTGCTGAAGGTTCCAAACCCCAACGTAGTTCTCCAATAAAGTTTGGAAAGGGAAATATACCGTGACACCTGCGTGTTCTTGTCAGTATTAACAGTATCAGCATCGGCAGTGTCCGCACGAAACGGATTTTGATTTCGTCTTCATGATCCCGTCCGGAAATGCCGAAGTGCGGTCGGTTCGATGCCGATAGGTGAACGCAGTCATATTGAAACAATGTATATAATTATAAAATCCGATTCGTAGGATGCGTACCGTCCGTCCGATGCCGATTAGTGGACGCGTACCTTAAATACGGAATATGATAATGCGCAGACTGTATGGGGTTCTTTTCGGTGTAAGACACTACAAGATTGTTCGACTCTATATATGAAGACATATATTTTATTGCTGATATTTTCGAGTAGTTTAGAAACATATCTATAAAAACATATGGTGTAGATTCTGCTCATGCGTATACTTTACCTGGAGATGCTTGGCGATGTATATTGATACAGATGTCGAAAACTAATCAGCCTAAGCTGGAGCTTATGACTCGTTTGGATATGGTTTTGTTTAAGCTAGTGTTCCAAGCGATATGCTGAAGCGAATAATAAGTATCTGCCTGCTTATGACACAAAGAAGGATGAATCATATCTAATGTATTTCGATGCAAATAATTAATATGGATGGGCCATGCCATAATATCTGCCTTATGGAAACTTTAATTGACTATCCCACGAAGATCTTAATAATTTAGATATTTTAAAAATTTGCGATGACGGTAGTGCTGGATAAAGCTTAGAAGGGGATCTTGAAATTCCTCATGAGATTCACGATCAATTTTCAGACCTTCCACCATGCCCTGAACATGGAATACCTAAAGGATCTAAAAACATCAATATTTGGGAACCCTGTAGGATAAAACCAAGTATGTTATTCATTACGAAACTTGAAGCAGGTTTTGACATTAGGAGTTAAAATTATAAATATATATCGAATATTGTCATTTTCACAATATCCATGGCTAAAGTCCTACATAGACCTTGACACACGTCTCAGGCAAAATGCCAAGCATGAGTTTGAATAGAACTTGTTCAATTTAATGAATAATGCAGTGCTTGGGAAAACTATGGAGAACACAGGAAAACACTTATCCGTAAAGCTAAACACACATTGGGAAGGATGTTATGGGTCTAAAGCTTTAATATCAAGATCAGAGTTTAAGAGCGTTGTAATCATTAATGAGAACCTGATTATAACCGAGCTTGCAAAATATGAGGTATTTTTTAACAAGCCGATCTAAGTTTGAATGAGTATCCTGGATTTGGCTGCAAGGTGCTTTATACTGATACTGATAGCTTTATATATAAAATCAAAAGTACATATGTTTATAATGTTATGCGAAAAAATTGATGTGCCTATTTTGATACCAAAGACTATCCAATTGATAATATCTATAAAGTTCACCAAGTTAATAAAAAAGTTCTGGGTATGATGAAGGACGAGACTAATGTCCCATGTAATGTATGCCATCAAAGTATTGTTCACTGCTGAAGAACTGGAAGAAGAGAGAGTTAAACTAGAAGCAGCGGGAAAAGAGCGAGATGAGATCGAATATTATTTGCAAATAAAGGTGTAACTAAAATAAATCAAGGATATTAAAAAATGTGTTATTAGCAACAAAATTACGTTTGACGACTATGTAGAGTGCCTTGAAACTTTTACTGAAAAAGCGATTTCTCAAAATTTAATAAGACTACGACCACATGATGACAAAAGAAAAATATCAAAAATTTCACACTTCCTTGGGGGCATTGTTCAATAATGGATGTTGAATAGATAATATTAATAGGTTAAGCTGACTAATTTATAGGAGATGTATTTATAAATAACCTACAAATATTTAATATATATTTGCAGATATAGCATATTATAGTTTGTAGTACCCAAAAATGTATATTAGTAGTTGGTAAATAAATGTATATAAAGAGTTCACTTTTACTATTACTTACTTTTGTTTAAAATTTCGTTTCCCATTAGAAAAACGAATGGGGCGTGATAAAGAGCTCAGTTTACGTCCTGGCAGCCCCGGTAAGGAATTATTCAAATTAATTTAAAACTATTGGCTATTAAATATATTATATTTGTCTATCAGGCAAGGTATTTTCTAGGAGAGCGTGCCGAAAATTTTAGTAAGATTTAATTATATTTATTTAAAATCCCGCATTAGTTGCAAGCTTTACAATCATACTACATAAATACTATCATGGTTCGCATCAACGAATATTGACAGATATAAAAATATTGGTAGATGACATAACATATAAATGTAGTCTTCACAAATCTTACATGCTGATAATTCGTAGAGGTCAAATCGACTGATTTAGCTGAGACTTGATGGAAATTCTTTGCAAAATTTTAAAGGAAAACACAATGGTTTTAAATTTCCACAATTTACTTTAACAAAACCGTGACATGTTTCGGCACACGGTGCCTTTTTCAAACGGGCTAACTATAAGTGTGCAAAAATAGAGTAAAATATCCTAAGTAGGTAACAGAAAGGAGACCATAAACAGGTATGGAAATTCCATCGAATATTAGGTACACAATATGGGCAAGTGTTTCTGCTATTAATATTTGTTACTGAAGGAAGGTAGAGAGTAACAACAACAACAACAATGTTCATTAAGTTATTATGTGTATAAACTTAACAATAGGGAATAATTAGTATCTAATTACTCATTCAGTAATGAAACTGACTTTTTCTTTTCATTGATCTCCATGCTTTCTAAATAATTTAAATTTTTGGATTTGTTCTCCATATGGTCTCTGGCAGGAACGTCAAACTGGTGAGAGCAGTTTGATTACGGGCAGTGACGCCCCCGCCATTCCGAGTTGCCACGGGATGTAGCCCATCCAATCCCATCGTCTTCCCCCGGGCTGAAGAACACCGAAGTACAAAGTCTGCAGCCGATCGATGACAGTTTGTGACAAGAGGGGCTGCATTGCATTAGCTGGCAGGAACGCCAAACTGGTGAGAGCAGTTTGATTACGGGGAGTATCGCCCCCGCCATTCCGAGTTGCCACGGGATGTGGCCTATCAAATCCCATCGTCCTCCCCCAGGCTGGAAAACACCGAAGTACAAAGTCTGGAGCTGATCAATGACAGTTTGTGACAAGCGGGGCTGCATTGTATTAGCTCGCAGGAACGTCAAACTGGTGAGAGCAATTTGATTACGGGGAGTAACGCCCCCGCCATAACGAGTTGCCACGGGATGTAACCCATCAAATCCCATCGTCCTCCCCCAGGCAGGAGAACACCGAAGTACAAAGTCTGGAGCTGATCAATGGCAGTTTGTGACAAGCGGGGCTGTATTGTATTAGCTGACAGGAACGTCAAACTGGTGTGAGCAGTTTGATTACGGGGAGTGACGCCCCCGCCAATCCGAGTTGCCACGGGGACGTGGCCCATCAAATTCCATCGGCCTCCCCCAGGCCGGTGAGCACCGAAGTACAAAGTCTGGAGCTGATCAATGACAGTTTGTGGCAAGCGGGATTATATTGTATTAGCTGGTAGGAACGTTAAACTGGTGAGAGCAGTTTGATTACGGGGTGTGACTCCCCCGCCATTCGCCACGGGATGTGGCCCATCAAATCCGACCGTCCTCCCCCAGGCTGGAGAACACCGAAATACAAGTGTGGAGCAGGCAGGAATGTCAAACTGGTGAGAGCAGTTTGATTACGGGTAGTGACGCCCTCGCCATTCCGAGTTTGCCACGGGATGTTGCCCATCAAACCCCATAGTCCTCCTCCAGGCTGGAGAACACCAACGTAGCTGAAGCTGATCACTGGGGAGTGACCCAACAAACCCCATTCTTACCCCTGTCAGACTAGGGACCACCAAAGGAATGAGTCTGAGGCCGATGCTTCCAGTGGAAGCCACCTAGGATGTAGATGCATAAGCCTGCTCGCATCGTCCGGTGAAAGACCACCCCAGGAAGTGCTAAGTGGTTTCTCCGAATCACGTTTCGCTTCCGCGCTGGTGGTTCCGGGTTATACAGTAGGAATATATGGACATAATGGTGCTTTCAGGACCAAAATATTTCGGAGGCAAACTCCCCGGCCATTCGGATATCCGGGCACCGGGTGGTCCTGGGATTAATATATATTTCTGCAACATAAGAGGCCTATATACAAATATAAATTCGATACACCAACATGTACAAGCAAATAGACCACATATACTAGCCCCTACAGAAACACAAGTATGTTCTACAACAACAGTAAACTACCCCTATCCTGGTTATGACTTACACACCCGATTTAGACATAAGTTCGGAATATGCCTTTTTGTCCGAAGCGACCTTTCATGACACCGCGGGGAAACACTCAAACCGAACAATCTTGACGTCATGTGGCTCAAGTTCACCGCCAAGGGATTTACCAAGTTTATATGCTGTCTCTATCGCCCTCCGAGCAATAAAGCCTACCAAAGCTTTTTAACAACACTAGCTACCACTTTCACTCAATGCAGGATGATCATCCCAATTCAGAAATAATCGTTCTGTAAAATTTCGATGCCCACAACACCAACTGGCTCAAACATCATAACAAGACCGACAACGAAGGAAGAGAAGCTGAAGCATATGCCATTAGCTGTGGATTTACTCAACTTGTAGAAGAACCAATTCGAATCTCAGAGAGGGACGAATTCGCCGCCCTACTGGATATTTTTCTAACCACCAATCCTGACCAGTACACAATTACAGTTGGTCCGCCATTAGGTACTTCCGACCACAAACTTATTACAACGGTTTGTATATTGCCACTTCTACAGAAGGATCCACCATTTCATTTCCTCGCAAAATCTGGCATTACAATTCTGCAAACTGGGACGATCTAACCTAGATTTTACTTGGCTCGGCGTCTGCTTTGGCACTGATGACCCGTCAGTCTGCTGCGAGCAGATTACGCAAGTAATCTCCTCAAGAATGGAAGCGTACATCCCAAATTCCATCAAGTTACCGTCAAAAGGAAAGCCCTGGTTCGACAGAAGTACTGGCAGCAAAATCAGACCGCTGAAAATCGCAATTATTTTGTCGAAGCGAGAAACGAATGCAAACGATCAAGAATAAACTTTTGTAATGCCCCAGTGGCTCCAGGAATTTTTGGTCGGTAGCCAAGGCAGTAAGTAATAACTTTACAAAAACGTCTCTCCCACCTTTGACAGACGAACGTGACATCACAGCGACTACAGCCAAGGAAAAAGCAAACATGCTTGCCAAAATGTTTTCATCGCACTCTACCTTAGACGTCCCCCAATGCAAGACTCTCCCCACCATATCGAACATCAACACTACCATGGCAGAAGTCATGAATATCACGGTGATGAAACTCATCACCGTGATATTCATAAAATCTTTAAAGAACCAGATACGCAAAAGGCATACGGACCGGACGAAATACCTGCCATCGTGTTGAAGAACTGCGCCAACAAACTAACACCCGTTTTTCCAGACTTTTCTCTGTCCTACAGAAAAGGGATTTACCCATCTTCTTGGAAAGTCGCTAGAGTGCAACCTGTTTAAAAAAAGGCAAGAAAACCACTCCCTCAAACTATCGCCCTATTGCCTTGCTTCCAATAATCTCCAAAGTCATGGAACGTGTAGTCAATCAGCATTTACTCATGTACCACGAGAACAACAGAATAGTCAGCGATAATCAATACGGCTTTCGCGACAGGAGATATATTGGCCTATGTCACTCATATATGGAGTAGGGCAATTGAGAACTACGGAGAGTCTCGAGCGATTGCGTTGGATATTTCGAAGGCATTCGACAAAGTTTGGCATGATGAATTGCTCAACAAACTGCCGTCCTTCGGACTGCCAGCCTCTCTCTGCAGCTGGCTTGCCAGTTTCCTTAAGAACCGATCTCTGCACGTTGCAGTTGATGGACACATCTCAGACACATTCACCATTAACGCGGGCGTGCCTCAGGGCGCAATACTTTCACCAACTCTGTTCCTCATGTATATTAATGACCTGCTGACCGAAACGAATAATCCTGTCTACAGTTTTGCAGATGACAGTACCCTTGTCTCCCAATTTAGACCAGAAAAACCTTTAGCAGTGACTGAGACTTATCTCCGCAGACATTAGCAGATTACAACAATTAGTCAAGACCTGGAGAAACTTCAAACTTGGGGCGACAGAAATTTGGTCCAGTTCAATGCAGCAAAGACCCAAGCAGTCACGTTTACCAAGAGGGCCAATACGGCGGGCCCTGACATCTTTATGGCAGGATCGACCTTTTCTTCATCCTCGTCAATCGGACTACTGGGTGTCTCGGTTAACAGCAATATGTCTTGGCAGGACCACGTTGCTAACATTGCAAAATCAACCTCCTAGAAGCTTGGTGTGCTATTTTGCAACAAAATCTCCGGCGCGGCGAAGCATTTAGCTCATAGAATACGTCATAACGCACGTCATTCAAATGGCATTTCGACTCGAAGGCTGAGGAAGACTCAAACGTTCGATACGCAGGATGTCTGAGATCTTCGGGTCGATTCTTTCATGTATTTCTTGTTAAAAAAACGTTTCGAACTGTTGTATTTGAGCACAATATTTTGGAATGTTATTTATACAGTATTCTGAAACGTTACAATATCTGTTTTCGCTAACGTTCCGTCATTTGCGCAAACAATAATTATTGTATTTATTCATGGTAACTTCCTGATATCGCCTATGTTGTGGTATGGAACCTTCGGCAAAATGTGGCTAATGTGGATAAAACTCCGTTTTAGTTCCTTATATCGAACCCGTGCCTGGTAGAACAGGAATAATAATTTCTGCTTCTCTACCACCATAGAGTAAGGAGTAGGTTAATTTAATTCCTTGAAAGAAGATAAAAATATATGATGAACCGGTTCATGTGATAACAACATTTTCAAAACAAGAAAAAAAATACCATGGCTAGCTTGACCAGTCTGAAATAACAATTATAGTATTTGTTTTTTCTATTATAATTTTTTCCATTGCACGAGAGAATGGGAAAAATAGAAATATTGCTTAGTCGTATTTAATTTTATCGTAAATGCGTCTACATATAAAGATTCATTAACAGGTTTCCATGAAACAAATCTTTATTTTTTTATTTAAGTGTATTACAAAAATGCCAATATGTACCGGGTGGCCCTTTTAAGAGGGGCCTATACCTTATCTCGAAAACTACGGGGGTTGGAAAAAAATTTAAATACAAAAGTTACTTCTAATATAATGATCTTTATTTTCTTTGTATTGTTTTAATCGTCACTTTTTTATATACAGGATGGTCAAAGAAAGTTACACTTTTTCAAATGAAACACCCTATATTTTATTACATTTTTTGATTCTACTTAAAATTCTAAGCATATTTGTTGTATGATGTTATACCTCTAGAGTTAGTAGTTTCACAGCTATAAACAGTTGAAAATCGGTACTTTGGCTACTTTTCACCTTGGTAGCAGGAAGACCATTTAGGATGGAGTAAAATGAATTCCACATTCCTATCTTAACTTTCCAAAAGCTATCTGATAGTGCTAACTGATGGTACCTACAGAGGTACCAGATTTGGTACCTATGGTACCACCTGCCAATTAGTACCGTCAAATAGCTCTTGAAAGTCGAGATAGGAATGTGAAATTAATTTTACTCTATCTCTAATGGTCTTCTTGCTACCAAGGTGAAAAGTAGTCAAAGTACCGATTTTCAACTGTTTATATCTGTGAAACTACTAACTCTAGGGGTATAACATCATACATCAAATATGCTTAGAATTTTAAGCAGAATCCAAAAATGTAATAAAATATAGGGTGTTTCATTTAAAAAAGTGTAACTTTCTTTGACCATCCTGTATATAAAAAAGTGACAATTAAAACAATACAAAAAAAATAAAGATCGTTTTACTAGGAACAACTTTTGTATTTAAAATTTTTTTCCAACCCCCGTAGTTTTCAAGATAAGGTATATAGGCCCCTCTTAAACGGGCCACCCTGTACATAATGTACAACCACTACCACGTTAAGCCTATTTAGGAGGAATATGGCTTAAAATTACCACGGGTCTAAAATTTCAGCCTAGGTTTAACGTTAGTGAATTCGTGGGATATGATTTGACGATAATTTTTTTAGATCTCTTTCTCGGTTGAAATAATTTTTAATTCAAGTGGGTTTTTGATCAACTTGATGATACTTTTCCTTTTCTTCCCACCAAAGCCAAATTTGTTTATCATAGACGCATCTGAATATTTTCTAATTGAAAGGAAAGCTTGCTACTCTGCTCTTATTAAATATATTGCAATTATCATTTTGAGTAGACTGTATGTCGTTGGTAAGATAACCTGGCCATCTTGTTATAATAAAATTTATTCATGTAAATTCTTAGGAATTTACATTGTAGGAAACTCTTCATTGTAGAGACTTGCGGTAAAAATTTTTATAACTAAGGTAGCCAAAAAAAAAATCCTGGAAATTATTTTCAGGTTTCGCAGATGGCCGCTAGAGGGCGTAACCGCCATCTTGAATTTAAAAAAGTGGTGTTTTTCGGAATTTTGCCTTATTAAGATGACAAAAAAATACAAGCATTTTTAAGCTGAGATAAATTCGATTTTTTTTTTGTTAAACTATTTTTGCCCTATCTCTAAAAATAAACTGGTGGGGGGTGTTCAAATGTTTTTGTAAATAAACATCTGTAACTTCAAAACGCCTGAACAGATTTCAACCGCCTTGGTGTCGTTGAAAAGAGCTTTTTTCTTCAAACGTCAGTAAATCCGTCATTACTCGACTGTGTAGGCGGCCGTGAAGTTTCGTTTTTCCTCCGCCGGAGCTTTACTTTTCACTTTTCCGCCGGCGGAGGTAAAAGTGTTGTCATAGCAGCATAGATACAATACAAACAGACAACAAAATAAGCGTCAACAACTCAAGATTTATTAAACTACATTTTGTATTTATCACTCAATTTGTGACTGCATTTCTAAAAATCACTAATTTAGGAACAAATTGGTTATTATTTAATCGAACTTACCCAATAACTGCTTATCAATACGGAATTAAAACGCAATCGGACACGCAATCTTAAAAAAATAATTATTGTTGACAGTGTCCACTGACAGCTTTATGTTTATATTCACCGACACCGGTCTAAGCAAGGCCACCTACGATCGTGGTCTAAGCCGCCTTGCGAACCCATTTATCTTTAATAATAATTAGATATTATTACTATTAAAAAGAGATGTTTTTGTATTAATTTGTCGACATTTGAAGAAAAAACAGCATATTTTATTTGGAGGAAAAGTTACTTTTCATGGCTTGCTCTCTATTACCAGCCTCACTCCGTTCGGCTGTTAAACACGAGCGCGCCATGAAAAGTATCACTTTTCCTCCATATAAAATAATATACTATTGTTGGGCAACAAAACCTACCTTATTTGTGGTGATTGTAATTTGCTATGTCGCCACTAGAGGGCATTTTTTGATATTACGACAGCAATTGCGAAATTTCTAAAAAAAAATTAAATTTATTGGTACTAGTTTTTTTTCATGAAAAAATAGCAAAATGATGCCCAAACAAGCTAGTGTAAACCGCGCCTCGATATCTTGTTCCTAACCTAAAATATCGGCAAAAGAAAATTTTACCATAAAATCGGTTTTTTTTTAAATTTTTTCTCCAAAGTTTGTTGGGTGTTTTTTATGGGTAACTAGACTGCCATAAAACTATAAACCATAAAAAATATAAACAGCTTTAACCGTCACCAATATAGCAATTTTAGGTTGTAACTTTTAATAAAAAGGCACAATTTATGCTTAGGCGCAGAAACGTCAAATTTTATTTATATGCAGTGTAATTTATGTTAGTTGCACAAGTCAAGTTTTAAAAATGCATTTTACAAATGATGAAGCTGTTGACATGATTGCTGTTTATTTCAAATGTCTTCAAAATGCAGCAATAGCCGCGGCTCGATATCCAAATCGCCGTTCTCGCTATATGCGAGAATTTTTCCCCGCTTAGAGCAGGGTTTACGTACCACTGGTAGCTTTCGGCCTATGTTCCAAAGACATAAAAATGGAAAAACCGAGAAAAATATCATTAACGTTTTGGCATATATTAAATTTAATCCCCATGTCAGTACTAGAGCATTGTTTCTCGCCTTGGGCATATCACGTAATACTGTTCAAAAGGTAAGTTCTAATGACGCTAGAAAATATATTCCTTTGAATGCCCCAAAATGTATTTTTTTATTTTTAGACTGCACCCATATCATTTAGTTTTATATCAGGCCTTGAATGAACAAGATTTTGACCGTAGGTTGGTTTATTGTTTCTGGTTGGGCATGATAGATGAAAATGGACAATTTTTATCTCAAATTCTTTGGACGGATGAAGCAACTTTCAACAGTGATGGTAAAGTCAATACGCATAACATGCATTATTGGTCTGCGGAAAATCCTCATTGGTTGCGCGAAGTTCAAGATCAAGACGTTGGAGTCTTAATGTGTGGTGTGGCATTCTGGGAGGCAACATTATTGGGTCATATTTCTTCGATCGACCACTAAATGGTAACGTGTTTCTAGATTTTTTGGTCACCCAATTACCGATTTTGTTAGAAAATGTGTCACTGAAAATACGGCAAAATTTGTTCTTGCAATTAGACGGTTGTCCAGCACATTTAGCTTTAAATATGCCAGAACATCTAAAAGCAGTATTTAAACAGCGATGGATTGGAAGAGGAAGTCTATTTCCCTGTCCACCCAGATCCCAAGACTTAACCTGTTTAGATTGCTATTTATGGGGCCGGTTAAAGGACAACGTATCTCAAACTTAACCTACAACTAGGCAAGACATGGAATACAGGATTCGAAATGCAATTCGCAACCTACCATGAGCCGACATTGAAGCTGCAGTTTTTTCCACGCAAGAGAGGCTCCATCAATGCATAGAACGTGAAGGTCAGGAATTTGAGCATTTAAGGAGGCATTAAAAAACTTTTTTCAGTGCCACGACTTACATAAAAAAGAAAATTTCGTAAAAATATGAAGGCCCGCTTTCAAAGTTATCGAATTCGAAACCCACTGATTTTCTAGTAAAATTTTCTTCTGCCGTTATTTTACGTTGGGAACAAGATATTGAGGCGCGGTTTTCACTAGCTTGTTTGGTCATCACCAATAAATTTAATTTTTTTAGGAATTTCACAATTTCTGTCGTAATATCGAAAAATGCCTTCTAGTGGTGACATAGCAAATTACAATCACCACCAATAAAGTAGGTTTTGTTGCCCAAGAAAAGCTCTTTTTTTACAGTTAAATTTGACGTCTCTTTCTAATATTGGTATTAGACATTTGTTTTATCTTCTGGCCTGCTACTTATTATATACGTACCTACTCGTACCTATATTATAGTTAATATGCGCCTAAGCATAAATGGTGTCTTTTTTATTAAAAGTTACAACCTAAAATTGCTATATTGATATTCAAGCTGTTTATATTTTTTACGGTTCCTAGTTTTGAAATAGAAATTTAAGTTACCTATGAAAAACAACCAACAAACTTTGGAGGAAAAATTAAAAAACTGATTTTATAGTAACATTTTCTTTTGCCGATATTTTAGGTTAGGAACAAGATATCGAGGCGCGGTTTTCACTAGCTTGGTTGGGCATCATTTTGCTTTTTTTTTTCATATAAAAAAACTAGTACCAATAGATTTAATTTTTTTTTAGAAATTTTGCAATTTCTGTCGTAATATCGAAAAGTACCCTCTAGTGGCGACATAGCAAATTACAATCACCACAAATAAGGTAGGTTTTGTTGCCCAAGAAAAGCTCTTTTCAACGACACCAAGTCGGTTGAAATCCGTGCAGCCGTTTTGAGGTTACAGATGTTTATTTACAAAAACATTTGAACACCCCCCCACCAATTTATTTTTGGAGATAGGGCAAAAAGTGTTTAACAAAAAAAACTCGAATTTATCTCAGCTTGAAAATGCTTGTATTTTTTTGTTATCTTAATAAGGCAAAATTCCGAAAAACACCACTTTTTCAATTCAAGATGGCGGTTGCGCCCCCTAGCGGTCATCTGCGAAACCTGAAAATAGATTCCAGAATTTTTTCTTGGCTACTCTAGTTATACAAATTTTTACCGCAAGTCTCTACAACGAATAGTTTCCGAGATACAGTACCTTGCACGCTTATTTGGTCACCCTGTACCAATTGTGTACTATAATATTCTTTGCCTGTACATAATATGGTCACTTTAAGCCTACGTTTACAAATCTACTTAATTGCTACTACAACAAGGACGCCTGCACCCCAAGCAGATGCTTCTACGGCCCCGCAGCACACGCATGTGAAAACTTGGATTCGTGAACATGTAGGCAGATGGCAATGCGCTATGCAGAGGCGTATTAACACTTGAAAGCGTCCAAAGCCCTGGGATAGTTATGCGCCCGCCTCTTTTTTATAAAGACAAAAGTGCAAGACATAAAACATTATATTTTCAAGTTAACACTATAGCTACATCAAGACAGTATATGGAGTTTAGATATTACATACATATTAAAAAAATATAAAGTTAAGAGGTAAAAGGAATACTTTTGAAGAAAAAGGAGACCTTAAAAAAACATTTTTTTCTCGATTTATTTGCTGCAAAGGCTTCAATTATTTCTGTCACGTCTAGATTTCTAAGCAGGTCTGATTCTATTGACATTAAGGCTAAGTCACTAAGTTTGAAATCGACTAACTTGTATCTTAAGTGATTTTTAAACCTCTTAAGAGTCCAAAAAGATTTCTCTCCTGAACAGTTGGTGACTGCTTTAGATATAAACATCTCTCCATGCTGTTTCCAAATTTGAAAATATGTCAGCTAGATTTCACTTCTTAACTGATTTCAGTAAATTCCTTGGGTCCAGCGGAATAGTTGGAATATGGAATATGAATTTTAATAGGTATTGATCAATCTCAAGCAACCTTGCTTAAGATTCTCATCACTCAAAATGGTTAGATTCGTAAGGAACCCAAACTCTTTATTTACTGCTTGGTATTTATTAATTTATTTATCTATTAAGGGGTGAAATACATTTATTCGGAATTTTGTTTTTCCTTCTAAAAAATCTGTTTCATTTTTTGCTTCGTCTAAAGATGCTTCTCTTTTGCTTTTCCTGGATATATCACAATGAAAAATATAATTTTGGCATAAAGTAGCAGCGTCAGTAAGATATGATTCATTTAACCCAAGCACTGATTGTAAATCGATGTTAACTGATGGGAGAGCTTTGCTTGTTTGATTAAATCTTTCCAATATTTTATGCTGAAAACAAGTCATTATTGCAACTTCAAACTGCTTTAATGTATCTCTTAAATTTTTTGCTTCCAACCTGGCGGCAGATTTTTGAATTTCATCCTGAGCTATTGACAGCAAAACCTCAGATATTTCGTGATATAATGTGTATAATGCTTTACTAGTATCTGCTCGTGCACTCCAGCGCGTAACTGATAAATTTTTGACGAAAAATTTGGAATCAAGCAAGGACCATCTTTGTGATAGCGAGAAAAAGTTGTATAATTCCTGCTCCACAGCAAAAAAACAAAGTGGAAGTTACACAAAAGTTACCTGATGACGTTCCTACTAGATTCAGTGAATGGACTGCACACGGAACATACGTCGCCAATGGATTAATTTCTTTAATTATTGCTTGCAGCCCTGTATAGCAGCCAGACATGCTAGCAGCATTGCCATAACTTTGTCCTATACAATACATTACATCAATTTGTAACAGTTAATTTTTCGGCAATGGCCGTAAATAACAGATTTATCTCCAGCATTGGTACAAAAACAAATAAATCGCTCAATGGGTGTACCATCAATGAGGACATAACGAATAACAAAAGATAGTTGATCAATGGGACTGATATCAGGGGTAGAGTCGACAATGATGGGGACAAATTTTGTTTTATGTATTTCATCTATTATCTTTTTTCTTAATTGATTTCCTATCTGAACAACTAACTCCTTAACAGTTGTATGAGATAAATATGAAGGGACACCCCTACCAGCTTTTCCAACCCTAGCGATGTGATTTGTCATAAACGGATCTAATTTTGCAAGTAGTTCCATTGTGGCCAAAAAAAATCCATTTGAGGGAGATCCAAAAGTGTCTGTCTGACCTCGTAAAGGCAAACCCCGAGAACACAGTGACTTTCTAATTTCAACCACCCTTCAAAGAACATTTTTCCAATAAACAGTCTCCTCGTTTAATGTTTGCATAAAATGTCTGTCTACATACTTTTTCGCACGACTTACTCATTTATACTATTATTATTTATATATTCTTGTAGTAATACAGTATTCTGTAAGCTTCGGTATTAGTCTGGGAGAATAGGCTACAATAATTATTATAGATTACAATAGATTAACATACGCAGTTTGTAAGTTTGTTAGCTAAAAATTAACCGGTTACTCAAACGCTTACTTTCATGCCTTTGGTTAAAAAAGGCGCTCTCCCTTGGCCGGGAGACTGCGGCGTCCTTTCAAATTTGGCGCTACAAGCCTAGGCTTGGCCGGCTTGTACTATAATACGCCTCTGGCGCTATGTGATATCTATTTTTCTTAATACATACAGAAAAACCCCATATTACGGTTCTTTGGTAAAATAGGGTACATACACACATATGTACACGGGTGATGGACCATCTACATTAGATAGTCTGAGTGAGGAGTAAATTGCAATAGTACTCAAAACCTGGCGATGCTTAGTCATTCTGCCCCTGTCGGAACAAGGAGCGCAGGAAAGGTTCGATTGCAGATAGGTACTAGACTTCGGTAAGTTGTCGTTTTCGCCTTGTCGTTGTTGCAGGCTTCGAACATGCTGCTAAATTCGTCAAGCGCGAAGAAAAGTTCAGATATATTCACTAAATAATTGATTTTAGGCTACTACATTTGTGAGATTTGATATCATGTTTTGCGCATTGGTACTTACCCCGCTAACTACGGCGTTCGGTGGCGTGGTTTGCGTGTGCTGCGGCGCTCTTAGCTTAGCGTGTTTGGAAAGTGCTTGTCGTACTGTTGCATGTTTGGGGGTTGTGTTGCTCCTCCCTGTGGCTGTCGCGTACCCTGTGGACGCTGTGCTTGAGGTTGGGGCTGTGGCTTGGGGGGTTATTTACTAGCTGTTAATAATTGTTCCAGAAGAGGCGGATCCAGGCCATGAAGAAGGGGAAGTCGGGGACGGTTGGTTTTGAAGTGAAACTTCTTTAGCGAGGGTAATGTCAGACAAAATTAAACGCTTATCAAAGTGAAACGCTTATCAAAGTTGAAACGGTTATCAAAGTGAAACCCCCTTTAATGAAGCATGTTCCAGTATAACTAGAGGGTTGAAATTATCAGAACATGTAGCCGGGGTAAAATGAGGATCCTGGACGAAAACTAGACTCTCCCTCCGAAAAAATGGGAGAAAATTGGAAAGCTAATAAAAGTATTAAAACGAAATGAGAAAAAAAGTTAGAAACACAGTTTTCGACGAAGGAGATCAGCTAAAGTGTGGCAAACTTATTTGGAACAGCGACGTTTAAGGAGCGAAGAGAGGAAAAATAACTTCCAGCCAATCGCCTTGATGCACTTTGTCACGCGGACGAGGGGAACTTGACGCACCTGTTGCCGGATGTATCGGGCAAATAGATATAAATGTAGCAAATTTATTTAAATTGATAATGTGTAAAATAGATTATGAATTACAGCTGAAGTAATAGTAAAGTTCCAGTTTGGATATTACTTATTTTTCAATAAGTTAATGAGTATATTAAATTATGTGTTTATCTAAAGGTATAAATATTAATTCTCAAAAAACTACTCGACAACATCGCCATTTTTTTGTCCGCATTCTTTCCGCTGTTCCATGTATACTTGCCACACTTTACGAGGTCGGGGATGACAAAAATGGAAAGAAAAAAATGTTTTATAAAAAAAAAAGTTTTTAAAATGGGAAAAAATTGAAACACTTTAAAAAATGTTCGGAAAGTTAATAAAAGTATTATAAAACAAAATAAAGAAAAAAATATATTAAAAAAAGTTTTCGGCGAAAAAAAAGTTGAAAAAAATTAAAAAAAAAATTTTTAAAAATGAGAAAAAAAGCTTCAACAAAAAAATAAAAACTCAATTTCTAATACCTCTTTCAGAAGTTCACTTCAGTTGTGTGCTTATAAAGGTGAGGCACATAATTTTTTTTTATATACACCCATACCCTATACATATGGGTGTTAGGTAGCTTTAAAAAAACATTTGAAATAAGCTTGAAATCAAACGCCTTAATAATCTGCAACATATAGGTACTGCAAAACATACTTTAATCACTTTAATCGTTTTAAGCACTTTTACTGGACAAAAAAAAACGGATTTAAATATAATAATTAAAATTAATTCTCAGAATGCTATTATTATGTAGGTGTGTACCTAAAATATCAAAAACTTTAATAAAACGAAAACACAGTACTTTTAAGCAAAAAATTATAGTAAAAGTAATAAAATGAACACAGTCCTATAAAACAAAATCTAATTGCCTGTTTTTTTACTTGCAAATTTATCTATTATTCTTTCTTCATCTACTTCAATATCCTTATGAATATTGAGTAATGCTAAGGCAGAAAGTCTTAATTGAGACATGTTTGTCCGTAAGTAAGATTTAAACAGTCTTAAGGAAGAAAAACTTATTTCTGGCGTAGCAATACTTATTGGAAAGCAGCCTAATATTATTAAAAATTGATTCACATTTGGAAATACATATATCGTCGCAATATTTGAATGCGTCTAATACATTATCAGGGACATTGTTTTGTCAACAAACTTTTGCAGCCAGTATTTTTTCCAGATCTGATATTCTCCTAACAAAATATTTAATAAAGGTTTCTCTTCAACAATATTAAATTAGAATAATAAACCTAACCGCTTTTTCCTTTCCTCGTCTCTCAAAATGAATGGGGGGCGATGCCCCCCCCCCTCCTTTGAATCCGCCACTGTGTTCCAGTTTGTATTTATAGAAGACTGGACGGTCTAAGTAGTCTATGGACCTGTGAGGCCCTCCGCAGTTGGCGCAGCGGACCTCAGGGTTGTTACACTTAAAGTTTTTATTGCAAAAGGACATGGAGTGGCCATACCCTTGGCACTACGGTAGGTTCACTGAAGACAAATTTCTAATTTCGCCGAGCGCGTTTGGCGACGCGACGCGTCGACGGGGCGAATCCGGATCAATCTAGTTCTTGGCCACCGATGGCCCCGCTACGAGGGACAAGGAGTGTGCAAACGCTCTGAGATTGTGTACTTTCGCGAGCGTTGTCTTATATTAATCGAGGAAATCGCATCAGCGAATACTTTTTGAAACTCTCCCCACAGACTGCTCGCTGCTGCAAGTAGAGTACAAACTTATTTTTTACCGTGCTGCGGCTTTTGCGTTTGATGCAAAAACATCAAACGATTTTTGATGAGTGGATCTACTCGTTATTATTTGTACTCTGCCCTTAGCATCTCCTGCATTGTATTATTGGCCTTGTGTTTCTGGGGTGCTCCCATGTGACTCGTATATTATATTCATTATTGTTTTAATATCTTGCTGGATTTTCCTTAGCGTGAGGGTTGCTGCGGTAACTACTAAGTATAAAGGATCTTTCGTTTTTTTAATTTCAAATATTTTTTTAATGTTATATTTGTATTCATCAGTAAAGTGGCGTTTTATACTATATTGCCGTCGAGCCCTCTTAGGACAAAAGCCCTCGTTTATTGATTTTCTTCCGCGTAGCTGTGATATTTTACGTTTTCAGAGTCCATCAACCTCTTGAAGACTGTCCAATCTTTGTTATTCTCGAAATAGAATATCGTGCTATTTCGAGCATATTTGATAGTGTATTTCGTTATTTGCATTTGTTTTGTCGCATGTCATTAAGCAAGTCTGCATGCGCCTTTAATTTACCCTGCTCAACGACAGGGGGGTGGGTAATTTACCCTGCTTAACGACAGGGGGTGGGAGTCTCGTCTTTGTTTTGAGCCCTGCCTGGGCTCTTCTCCTTATGCGGGCGCTAGTCCTGCTAGGGGCTTTCCTTGATTTATTGCTCAAGTTCGAGGTTGATGCGTTGCTGTTAGTCTCGTCGTCTAGATCTCATAAAATCTCATATCTGATGTCAGTAGAAATGCTAGAGGGCCCACCCATATCGAGCTTAACCTCTTTTACGTTTCCCTTAAACGGGATGATCTTAAAGAGCACTTTAAAGCCATCTTTATCCGTCGGAGCTATCAGGAGCGTGTAGAAGTCCGCTGCCCATTCTCGGTAACCTTGCCCTTCCTTGTAGCGGTCGTGGGCGATGCGTTTTTAGTAAGACTTTTTTTGGGCTCTTTTTCTGTCCGTACCAAGTCTATCTCCATGTCTGAAGATTCGTTGAGTGTTTTTTTGTCGTTTTTTTGTGCGTTTCTGCCTGTATCTATTTTTGCTTTCACCAAATCTCTACTTTTGGGGGAAAATGAGGGCCTAGAATCGTGGTACTTTTTCAGGTGGTAAGTGCCTTTGTTTAAGTGCGGGACAATGCTTGAGGATGGCAAGTTTGAGATTAATTGCAAAGAAGGCGCGATTTCCGCGCAAATCTTGCAATCCTCGCTATAATTCAGTAGCCTTTTGTATATATTACCACTTCGGGCTATTATCTCTTCGTTAGAGGTGTTAGACGGGATATCCTCTGAGCCTAGGCGCGTGGGACGGAAAAGCGGGGGCTACGGAAAATTTTGAGGATGCCACGCCCAATTGTTACCCAAAAGTCGTTAAAATCGTTAAAAAAAACGCCTTCCACGACCGGACCAAGCGGATTTGACAAATGTTCCAAGTCAATTAAACGTAAAAAAATAGAGCTGGGCAACAGGCAACAAAAGTAAACTGGAACTGGACCTCGCTCGTGACGATATAATATAACAATCGAATCTGCAATCGTTAACTCTTCTTCTTTCTTAGGTTAGGTTTAATTGAATTTAAAAATTGTACTATTTGTATACAAATATTGCAGGAATTTTGAGAACCTATGGGGGAGGTGCTATAGCGCCTGTAGCATCCCCCCTCATAGATCCCCCTTTGGGGCAAAGTAAAGATAGATTGAAACTTAAATATTTTTATTGTCAAAAATACATATATACGGTTTCGGTTTGCTAGACTTTAACTTAAACTTAACTGTAGCGTAACTTTGACTTACATTTTGTATAGGAAATATATCTACCCTAAAAAATATACTATGTACTATGGATGTACATACCTATATTTTCCTAATCGGAGGAAAGTAATAGCAGATTTCTTAACCAATTTATTGCTTTTTCAATAACTCTGTCTTTATTATTATTCACAAATTCTCTGTGAACGCTAAGCATACAGAGACCAGAGAGCAGAGAGTCTATCCTCAGACATGGTTGATCTCAACCAGGTTTTAACACGTCGGAGGGTACTGAAAGATCTTTCAGTTGTTGTTGTGGTATTGTAAGAAAATAGTCACTCTAATTCTCAGGTACCTATGCATGTTTCACTGAATTTGAAATTTACTTTTATACTAAGCGTTATTTTAATATTCCAAAAGGGGGGACACTGCCCCCCTTGCCCCCCTGCCGGCGCCCATGCTTATAAGTGAAAGGGTATCAGTTATGTACTTTAATACAAAAGGGTAGCATTTATATCCATTCCTTAATACTAGCTAAATATTTAATCTTGATAGTGCGAGCAGTCTTTGAATAATTCAAGAAAATAATCCAATTAGCACTATTATGGGACCCAGAAGTCTATTTCATTAAATGTTTAAGATGAAAGAGTACCATATTCACATTGCTGATTGCGGCATCATTATAAATATGTATAGCTGTTCTGATTCTGACCACATTATGCTACGGTGTGCGTAACTATATCAGGCTGGAAATATGGCTCTCCCTAACCCTGAGTTTGAATAATTTTAATATTTTTAGGTTGGTGGAATTGGGCAAATTGCAAAATAAAAGCAGAGTAGCTGAAAAACGTCATTTTCAATTGGATCCTCAAATCAGAAAAATTAAGAACAAATCTGGAGTAGTGGAGATGCGTGTTGTCTCATGCATTGAATGTGGAGAAGATTTCTGTAATGGTAAGATTAAATATATTTAAATTAAATAATTGATTATAATAAATTGTACTTGTTAAAAACGTTCCTAATTAATAACTAATTATATTGGTGTTTTCCATCTATCAAATTTGATAAACAAAATTTGATAAATAATTGTTTCCAACTTTTTACTACTGCTGAAATCTTTTACATAGATTTGTTGTTATGTTCCAACTGACTTTGAAATCCAAAAAGAATGTCTTCATTTAAATTATTCTCTTTGAAGTACTCTTTACGTATAAGTTCACACTTTATAAGAGTAGCACAACATCATGATTCGATTATTGGTATTAACCAACAATTATGATTTGTTCAATTATTTTAATGGGAAACTATTATGATTCATTAAAGAACGATTTTTAAAACATATTAAGTTTTAATCCACCCTATGAGAGAGCATATACTTTCAACAAATCATTTTGAATTATCGTTGCTGAAAATATATTGCCATTTATTTTTAAGACACTAAGTATTTTAGCAGGTTTTTTTTAATAGAAGACCTAAGGAGACTTTGTGAACTAAAGTCGGCTCTAATACGAAAATTAAAATTTAGAAAACTGGACTACTACATTCAAACACGAATATTTCAATGTTTAAGCTTGGAAGTCAATAATTTTCAGAAAAAGTAATACAAATTTTTAATATAAGTGTTATTGCATTGGAGAGAAATCTTCTACCAATAAAAGCTGTTTAGGACTGTGATGTTCTCGGAAGTAATTGCACAAGTGCATCAAAATTACCGATAATTTTGCATGACAGCGTGTTGTCTAAAAACTGCATGAGTTCATTTTCATATTTTGGAGAATCCAAATTATGGAAATGACCAAATGCAGTTTTTCTAAGACAACACGCTCGAATGTAAAATTATCTGGTTATTTTGATGCACGAGTGTAATTCGGAGCAATATTTCCCGCATAAGGACATGGTTTAAAAACATAAATTTTTATTCTTTTTTTAATACAAAAACGTACATGTAACTGTAAACAAAGTAAAGAGACGCAAAAATACAATTTTTTTAATCCGAAACGAGACATTTTAAAAATATATTTTGACTTTACTTTGACGTTATTTATACATTGTCGCTGTCATCGTAAGTTTACAATGGAATCGCCATAGATACGTACGATGCAATTATCGCCGTGCTCTTTCGGTTTCTACAGTGCAATTATCGGAAGTAATTGCACAAGTGCATCAAAATTACCGATAATTTTGCATGACAGCGTGTTGTCTAAAAATGAGTTCATTTTCATATTTTGGAATCTTTTTACAAAATATGAAAATGACCGAATGCAGTATTTCTAAGACAACACGCTTGAATGCAAAATTATCTGGTTATTTTGATGCACGAGTGTAATTCGGGGGAATATTTCCCGAATAAGGACATGGTTAAAAAATACATTTTTATTCTTTTTTTAATACAAAAACGTACATGTAACTGTAAACAAAGTAAAGAGGCGCAAAAATATGATTTTTTTAATCCGAAACGAGACATTTTTAATAACATATATTCACTTGACTTTGACGTTATTTATGAATTGTCGCTGTCATCGTAAGTTTACAATGGAATTATCATAGATACGTACGATGCAATTATCGCTGTGCTCTTTCGATTTCTACAGTGCAATTATCGCTGTAATTTTCCGAGAATTGCACTCTTCTAATGGGATTTTTTATACATGAGGGAAATATTCGCTGTAATTTTCCGAGAATCGCACTCCTCTAATGGGATTTTTTATACATGAGGGAAATATTCCTTTGAAGAATATTCCTTACATCTTTGAACTGCTCACCTTCCACAAATAAATCGCCGGTTTCATGGTTAAGGTACAGGATTTATTGACAAACATGGATCATTATAAAATGAGCGACATGCTCAATATTCAAAATCTAATCTAGAGAGACATTAAAACCGTGAATACAATTCGGTTTCGATTCTTATTCTCACTTAAAAATAATACGAGCATTGACTTGACATTGACATCGACGGTCGTCAAGTGCTACCCGTTCTCGTATGATTCAAGGTATCATCTACCAGTCTACGCTTTAACTTTAAAGTAAGAACACAAAGGTACATAATTATTTGAACGTGACATAGCCGCCGGCCTTGAAATCTCCTAATTTCAAAGAAAATAATAATAAAAGAGAGAAAAATCTCGGTGTATCAAAACAACAGTGATTACAGAGATTAGATTACAGAGATTACTTATCACCTAATGTTTTATTCTAATAACAAATGTATTAAAGTATCTTAATAATCTAGCAGCAAAAACAACTTAATATCTAAAATGAAACTTTAGGACTCGAACGGTAACACACTAATTTTTACTACCGTACGTTTATATTCTCCGTCCTTTGTTTTAACAGTCACCACTCGAATTTTAATGTCTTGACCTGGATGAACGGCAATTATTCTTCCTAGCTTCCAAAGCATAGGGGGCAAATTGTCCTCGTGAAGCACAACACATTGTCCGACCTTAAACACATCGAATTCAGCTTGCCATTTGCACCGCACTGAGAGAAAAAAAAATAGCCACTATGCAAAAGTCGAATGACCATAATACAAAACTTGTATACTATTTGTGACAAATTAACTGTTTTTGGCCAATATGCAATCGATTTTTCTGAAAGTAATATCGCTAAACTATGACGATTATACAATTACTGTATACTGATTATTAAATAATCATATTAATTTAAGTTTTTGTGATATATCCGTACGCATATTTTATCCTGCTTTCATATTAGGGCCTGTATACCGTTAATACAGCAATTGCATAACCATTATTCAACCTGGATATACACCATATATAGTTAATTGTATATCCACTATATGACGGGTAGAATACCTAATATTCAAATATTGATTAACCAGTATTCAATTTGCATGTGCATATTTTGTTGTATAGTCACATATTAGTTATATTACATTTAAACTATATCTCATGGCGTTGGCAAACATTATGTTTGCGACATTACTTCAGTAGGGGTCTTGGATTTTATTCTCATCTTGATGTAATCGAGTCCAGTATACGCTAAAATTGAACATTGTCAGTTAAAATTTGTTTTAGATGCATGGTCATAAATTAGGAGTACCTACACCTGTGATCTATTCACATGAATTGACTACACAATGGTTGCTACTTAAATAGAAAATATCTTACCTTATCGGTTTTTTCAAACTTTTGATTCACTCGAGGCACCCTTCGTGTGTTAATTCAAATGTTATAGTATAGGAAGTAATCCATATCTCTTACACGCATATATCATCGTTCGTATGGTAAAATAATTAGATCTTCGTAGAACACAGCACCTAAAAAGAACAAAACGTAAACAAGTGATAAGTTTGAAAACGTATGATATATCTGTTAACCTAAGATATACTACGTGCATGTTCTTTGGTGGATTCTCTCCTATCTTTAATTTCCTACAATTTCCTTAAATAATCGGTAAATTGTTTGCGTCAGCCGCCACTCTGCTTTGTCTTCTTACTGTTTGGCGTGGCGTCGTTTCAGCCGCAGCGGCAGCCATTGAAATAATTGAAATAGCAAATGGTGGGCTATACAAGAAAAATATTATGGACACCAATCGGTAGTTTTATTGGTATACAACAGTTGTATAATAGTAAATAGTGCGCAGTTTAGCTAGTTGATTACCAGTGTGCTATGAAATATTTGATTTATCATTATACAATTATTGTATAATTTGCTTTATATACAACTTGTATAACCAGAGTAGTATTATTGTTCATTTGCAGTTAATTTATCTTGTATAGTCACTATATTTCTTAATCTAATATAACGAGTTTTATTGGCATAATTTCAACGTTATTCTAAACTATAACAAAATTTATATAATGGTAAATCAACGCCGTCCAAAACAAAAATTGATTTGGGCAATTTTTCTCAGTGCGTTCTTGCAATGTGTGCAAATAGTTCTTATGCCACTTACACCAAAACTACTCCAACAAGTACCGCAAGTGTTTATACTTGCAACGTAGAGTTTGTCTAACATCAGTGACAGGATTATCCGGAACCGCCAACAGGGATCCGCCGATCAAAAAATGTCCAGGCGTCAAAACCATCAAATCTGCGGGGTCCTCACTTAACGGAACCAAAGGTCGCGAATTGACTATGGACTCGATTTGAACCAATAGGGAATAAAAACCTTCAAAACTCAACAACACACCCTGGCAAGTACGCTTTAAATGAAATTTCGTGAGTCGTACTGCAGATTCCCATAGTCCTCCCATATTATGTGGAAACTTTGGCGGTATAAAACACAAAGCAACGCGATTTTCAGTAAGACAATTTTGAAGCTAGTTGGCTTCTATTTCTTTGGAAATATTTTCCGCACCGATAAAGTTTTTGGCATTGTCTGAATAAACCTTTGTTGGCAATCCTCTCCTAGCTACGAATCTCTTGAAAACATCTAAGAAATAGCTTGTTGATAACTCTGTTACCAACTCCACATATTGTATCGCTTTAGTGGCGAAACGAACAAAAAGGCAAACCCAAGCTTTCACCGACTTACGAAGGTAACTATTTTTTTATTAGGTAGGATCCGCATAATCGACACCACACACAGAAAACGGACGTGATTCCTGTATTCTGGGAGCCGGTAAATTCCCCATCCTTTGAGTACCCATAGTAGGAGAGACTCGAAAACAGATAACACATTTATTTAAAATATATCTTACGCTATTTCTACCCTTTAAACGCCAATATTGCTGTCTAATAATTGACAACAAAGTGTGTGCAAATGCTTGAAATGAAAATGTCTAATAATTAAGGATGTAAAGTGACCTTCAGATGGTAACATTACAGGATGTTTGGCTTCAAAGGAAATATTAGCATTTCTGAGCCTGCCGCCAACTCTAATAACACCGTCGCCATCTAGAAAATGATCTAATCGTATTAACTTGCTATTCCTAGCTATTTGTTTGCCTTTATGCAAATCCTTTATTTCAACAGAGAAATATTGGCTTTGAATCATTTTAATAATAGCTGTTGTAGCTTTATCGATTTCGAATAAATTAGGCTTACCTAAAACGTATTTTTGTAACGAAGAATATAAGAGACAATACGGACTAATTTTCCTAAACAAGAATATCTCCCAATTAATTCGTTTTTCACAACAGTATTTACAATTATTAAAACGTTTTGTTCGGTTTTTATCTCGGGAATTTCAATATTTGTCAATGGTTCGCTATGTGGCCAATAATCCGATGACTTGTACAAAAATTCAGGCCCGTAAAACCACTGATCTAACTGGGTTAGAAGCATTAGGTACATGTAGCCATTGGTCTGCATTAGAAATTGTCTGTATCTTAGAAATGCGATTAGCGACAAAGGTTTTTAATTTTGTCGGCTCGTTTGATATCCACGCCGATACGATAGTGGAATCACACCAATAATAAGTTTTAATAATTTTAATATTTATGCAATCTAAAACAGATTTTGAAAGTTCAGCTCCCAATAATGCACCAGACAATTCGAGACGTGGAAGAGATATTACTTTCAGAGGGACAACTCGCGATTTGGAACAAGCTAGACTTACTTGTATCTTACCCTCCGAACTTATAGATCGAAAATAGACACAACAACCAAAGGCTGCTTCCGAAGCGTCAGTGAAAACGTGAATTTCTGTATCCACATATTTACAAATAAGAATATTTCTGGGTATCTCTAACTTTTCGATAAAATGCAAATTTTTATAGAACGTCAACCAATTGGCTAAAAATTCTTCGGGTAGTGGCTCATCCCATTCAATTTTTAATTGCCAGAGCCTTTGCATATAAATTTTCGCTTTGACTATAACAGGACCTAATAGTCCTAACGGATCGAAGATTTGGCTAATAACCGATAATATACCACGTTTGGTTAAAATATTTTTCGTTTTAGAATTCACAGTATATGGTAAAGTGTCTTGTGAGGAGCGCCAACGTGTCCCCAAAGTTTTATTACTTTGATCATCTTTAATTATAAATTGAAATTTGACGTCCGATTTATTTGAATTAAGTGACTCTTGAATATATTTTAAAATTCTTTTGTCATTAGATGACCACTGGCGCAAGTGGAACCCCGCCGTACTCAAAATGTTATTGACATTTTTTAATAAATTGGTAGCAGAATCAATGTCGTTGGCTCCACTTAGCCAATCATCCATATAAAAATCATGTAAAATGGAATTTGACGCATTTGGAAATTTGTCTTCGTAATAAATAGATAATTGTTTAAGACACCTTGTCGCAAGAAAAGAAGCGGGCGCTGTACCGTATGTAATTGTATTTAATTTATATACAGATAGCTGATCGCTGGAATTATCGCCAAACTATTTGTTGGTATTTCCGATCGTTTTCATGCACATACACACAGCGGTACATTTTCCCAATATCGCCGCTTATTACGATACCGTACATACGAAAGCGCAATAAAATAGAAAATAAAGAATCCTGTATACAGGGTCCGATCTTTAAACAATCGTTCAGTGACACTCCAGATGTGGTTTTACATGATGCGTCAAAAACCACGCGTATTTTGTAGTAAGAGATGACTCTTTCAGTATGCAATGATGTGGTAGAAAATAATTAGGTTCTAATTTAGCCTGTTCCGTGTCTTGTTCTAAGGACATGTGTTCTAACTCTATATATTCGCGTATAAACTGAGAGTATTCTTCCTTTAAGTGAGGAAATTTAATAAACTTACGCTCTAACGTATGAAATTGGTTTACTGCGATATCTAAGGATGACCCTAATTTAGAGAGATTATCGCGAAATGGTAAGTGAACTGTAAAACTACCAGAATTATTAAATAAAAAAGTGTTTTGAAAGTGATCTTCAACCTCCAATTCTTCCGCAGTATACAAACTTTCCTTTTGGCACTCCTCTTGTAACCAAAATTTCTCTATCTGTTTATATAGTATATTTGTTTCGGCTAAATTACAATGCAAATAATTTTTAGGAGGCGTTGCGTGAAGCTCTCCTGCATCAATCCATCCTAATTTTGTGTTTTGGAGTAATGGTTGATTTTTGCCTAAACGGATTTGATCTGGCAAGAGCAGATTATAAAAAATGCCGGCGCCCAAAAGATCATCGATTTTACCCGGTTGTTTAAAATTTGAATCAGCTAATCCTATATTAGAAGGAATATTAAAATTTGCAGCATCAATATTAATTTGAGGTGTGGTTGCTGTGATTTGATTTGCAGATACCAAAAATTCTAAATTAAATTGGTGACCGGAATTTAAAGACCTTATTTTAGCCTTGATACATTTTGAAATCTTACTAGAATGGCCGCTAATACCAATTACATCAATATTAATATTTTTAGGCTGAATTTTTAATAGATCAAAAAATTGAAGTTTGATTGAGAACCTGCATCTAATAAAACTCTACAAACCACATGATTTTGTTTCAGTACCGTCGCAGTCAGCCGCTGAGGAATCGACGTTACCAGTGCCGTGCACTTTATTTTTAATGTCTGAAATTTGTTGCTGCTTATTTCGCAAACTGCCTAAGTGAGTGTAAGAGACTATTATGTTTATGTCCGCAAATTCTACAAGGCTTAGCTTGGCAATCAGTGCCCATATGACCTATGCGTAAGCAATTTGTGCAGGCCTTTAGTCTTCTAATATTATTTAACCTATTAGATACTGATAGTTTCTGGAAATCATTGCAATAGTATATCAAATGATCGCCCTCACAAAAGATGCAAGTTATGTTCTTATTAGAGTTGGCAGCGAAGCTTGCCTGATATCTAGTAAATGCTTTTTTATTGCCACCCCCAGAATTATTTTGATAATTATTATTTGACTTAGTGTCAACGGACCCAAGGACTTGACAATGCTCACGCAAAAATATGAAAAAAGATTCTATTGTTGGAGAAACATCGTCCATGGTTTTTATCTCCCACTCTTTTTTAGTATTGCTATAGTCAAAAGCGATCTTATCGTGCGGGTCCAAAGGTCACAATTTTCAGTACAAACTTCATTCGTGGCAGATTTTGCGTGTGAAATCTGTCAAAAGAATGACATTTAACGAAAAATGTGACCTTTGGACCCACACGATAAGACCGCTTTTGACTATATCTACTTTACTTAGCAAGAGATAAATCAAAATGGTAGACCATGAATCGACGGGTTCTTTTAGAGATTTTAGAGCTCTGTAATGCGTTTGGGCATTGTCCAAGAACGATCGTAGTGAGCTAAATGAATCTTTGCTGACGTGTGGCAACTCAAAGAGTTGTTTCAGCTTTAAAATTCTGATTATTTACGGAGATATCCGGAAAAAAACGAAATTTTGATAAATCGTTTTATTTTTTCCTGGGCTTATTTAAAAACGGATTTCAAATCTAATTGCACTTTTGCATTGCCACTTTTTTCGCTCTATCCAATGATGATATCCAGTTTGAAATCCGAAGTTTCGCCTTCAAGGGATCACCATCAACTTTCTTTTTTTAAATACGAACTTTAATTTTTTTTATCGTTTTTCAGATGGTATTGGCGTTATTAATATGAGTATGTGTTTTTTTATTTTTTTTATTTTTATTATTTTTTGATTATTTTTATTTTATATATTTTGCTTTGGCGTGGTTTTAAATAATTTAGGGTAGGTACTTTTGAAATTTTCATACTCTATAAAAACATTTTATTTGTTTTTGTATTAAGTGGAAAATTGGAGAATTTGGAGCCCGTATTAAAAATGAAAAATAGTAAAATTATTTTTTACGAGAATATGGCCATGAACTATTACTCAAACAAGTTGCTTAGTGCATTTTATTTATAAGCAAAATTCCAATAGGTGTTTTTCCATCAAAGTACCTATAGTATCACCAGCGAATATTAACTACGATAAGAAGATTCACTCTCCGCGGCGGCACGTCAACGGTATGTCTCCTTCCCCGCGCGAAAACTAGCATGATACTGGCATGTGACCTTTGGACCCGGCGCACACTGGTCGAATTTCTAGGAAAGCTGGCCATAATAAGGTTTACCAGAAATAAGACATAAAAGTTATTAAGTATTACACGTTTAATATATCGTGTTTTAGACAAATAATTGTTGAATTTTTTGCTCATAATCTATATTTATATATAGGGAGTATCAATTATCACTAACGATAATAATCATGTATAAAAATAATTTAAATGTTCTTAAATCGTTTTAAAAAATGATTTTGAAAATTAAGGGCTCCTTCGTTGTAAAAAAAAGGGTTTTAAATTTTTAATTCGATGATCCAAATTTTGTTTTTGCAACGGTTAATTCAGGAGTCTCACGAGCAAAATGAATGTTAGCATGTATTTCAGAGTTATCGCTATTTTTAAAAATTAATCTAATAGGGACGAAACTAGCAAAAAAATAGAAGTATCAGTGCAGTTGTTGTTCAAAATCACTTGCTTATATTCTGACTATCCCAAGGTAATATCAAAGCCATATGTACAAATTAAAACTAAATTATAAACTTTTACCTTCTGATTCAGCCAAAGTATTTATTACCTGTTTTTATAATAACATCAGTCTTGCATCAGCAATAATGATTCTACCGAAATTTCAGCTTCAGCTTCACTTACTACAATATTATGGGATTAGGGGTGGGCGACAATAATCGATTATTCGATTCACTTTTAAGAAATTACCGATTAATCGACTTATCGATTAATATTTCAGAAAATATCGATAATCCGTTATTTCGATTAATCGAGTATTCAGTTATTTGCTAAAATATTAAGCGTTTAATCGATTATTCAATTTTTTGCCCACCCGTACCGATGACTTTACAACAGATATAGGTTTTAAAATTCCAATTTAATAATGCGTTGCGTTAAGGGTAATTTAAATTACATTTGAAACTATCAATCTGTCAAATTCACGTCCGTCACATTTTAAAAATATGAAAAAGAAAGTTCGTGGCTTTAGCGGACATTATTTACCAGATGCGAGGTCAATTCACTACTACGGTCTCCAAAAATTATGGAAAGCCTCCTGCCTCCTGCCTGGAACCAGGTGCAATTTCTACGAACAACATCTTACCGCTGCGTCCCGTCAAGTACGGTTCATAAGACGCAGGCAAAGCAATTTCCATCATCTCTGGCATATGGCTGCATCGACCTGACGAGATCCATACAGATCGAAACGCGGCGTCGATTTTGCCGACAGAGATGGTGAAAATTGCTTATGGTTCACGCACTTTGGCTTTCCATATTTGTTGGAGACCATAGTAGTGAATTGAACTCGCATCTGGTAAATAATGTCCGCTAAAGCCACGAACTTTCTTTTTCCTATTTGAAAATACTTTCAGTACAACATATGAAGCAAAAGAAAACAGAGAAACGTAAATGCTCGAACAAGACAGCAGCAGGGAAAACTGCGCACGTTACAAATTTAGCCAATAAGGGATCCTCATTTCGACGCGCCATTTTCTGATAATCTGGTTTCAGTTGCTGCACAATTAGGTATAACACCAACACATAACCTCAACGGAGTGTAGCACGTTAGCAGTATAGTACATCAGTCTTTATCTTTTTATTATGTATTTGGGCAATACTATATGATAAGAAGGATCACTCTCCGCGGCGGCATGTCAACGGTGTGTCTCCTTCCCCGCGCGAACACTAGCAGAATATCGGCAGGCTATGATACAAATAAAACAATCATGTTGGCAGGCAACCTTTGACGCGGCGGCCATAGACCAGCTCATCCTTTTGTCAGATTAATTTTCACGCCTAAATTCTATAGTGGAGTCAATATTCGATACAAGATAATATCGCTATTTTTTAGTTGTGTTGTATTACAAAATAGGAATGAAATATACAGTAAAATATTGTGCGAAACCTTTAACCAATTTTAAAATCACCCAAAACGCCAAAATTTAACTAAATATTAAAAGATGGGGCCAATTCGAGCAACATTTTCTTCTTGATGTCTTTTGTCAGAATATTAGTATTCGGAAATATCGTGTAATCATTAACACAAAATCAAAATCTTTTAAATATTAGTTATTACATACCTTGAGTATTGTTATCAATAATAACTAATTAAAAACGTTAACAGATTTTTGAAACAGCCAGTTGAATACAAACTTTATCAAAATATTTATTTGGTGATGATAATAAAAAAAAACATAACGAAAGTTTGACAGGGCGCTGCAAACAATTCAGAAGATATCAATTGAGTTTTTCCAAAGCCAAATAGAGTATTAGAGTGCTATAAATAATTTCGTCATAAGTTTGATTAAATATACCGCAAACGAAAATATCGTTTATGGCCAGCTTTTATTTAAATTCAACCTGTGTGCGGCGAAGTTCGCCGATCGTTACCAGGCAACGAAGAAAATAAACGACGATCCCTTTGTAGCGCTCTCTTGCCATTGAGTGGACCTTCTTGTCGTAGTTAATATTTGCTGGTATCACGTAGTGTTGATGTTCTCTATTAAATAAAATTTTTGATTGGTTAAAAGTTGAGAATATTTTATCTTTGCAATAAGCAACTTGTTTGAGTAATAGTTCATGGTCATATTCTCGTAAGAAATAATTTTACTATTTTTTATATTTAATACGCTCCAATTTTCCACTTAATACAAAATACAAAATAAAATATTTTAATAAAATATAAAAATTTCAAAAGTACCTACCCTAAATTATATAAAATTACGCAAAGCAAAATATATAATTAAAAAAAATAATAATAAAAATAAAAAAATAAATACAAAAAAAATAAAAACACATAGTCATATTAATAACGCCAATACCATCTGAAAAACAATAAAAAAAATTAAAATTCGTATTTAAAAAAAGAAAGTTGATGATGATCCCTTGAAGACGAAACGTCGGATTTCAAACTGGATACCATCATTAGATAGAGCGGAAAAAGTGGCAATGCAAAAGTGCAATTCAATTTGAAATCCGTTTTTAAATAAGCCCAAGAAAAAAATAAAACGATTTTTCAAAATTTCGGTTTTTTTCCGGATATCTCCGTAAATACTCGGAATTTTAAAACTTTCTAAACGGCATATTGGTAGGCACCTAAATGCGCAATTTTGCCTTAATTTGACCGACACTGTATCTCTTACAGTTTTCGAGTTCCCCATGCATAGACACGAATTCGAGCCACCATGTACATGCCAACTACAGCCTGTACCTGCTGTCGGCCAAGTTGAAGAAGTTGTCCAGTTCTCACTCCTGATGGTAGATTCACCGCCACCTTTGAATGAATTAGGCCTGGTAACTCTCTCCATTTGTCTACAAATTGCTTTTGTATCCACCTGGAGAGGGCTTCTTTAGCTGTGTTATAAGCTATTCCCAGTACTGGTTCTGGTCCTATGAAGGCCGTTGCGGCCGCCTGCTTCGCAAGAGCATCAGCTTTTTCTTTGCCTTCATATTCTGTATGTCCAGGTATCCAAATCAGTGTAAGTTTATTTTCTCTCCCTAGTTTGGTGAGTAGTTCCTGGCAGTTCCACACTGTCTTGGATGAACAACGGCTAGATTCAAGAGCTTTTAAAGCTGCTTGACTGTCCGAGAAAATTTTGATTGACTTGCCTTTCCAGTTTCTATCGATGAGCCACTGTGCAGTCATATCAATGGCCTTAACTTCGGCCTGAAAAATGGTTGCATGTTTGCCTAGGGAACACTTAAGCTCAACCTTACCATTTTTATTCCATGAAGCGGCTCCTGTACCATCATTGGTCTTGGAGCCGTCAGTGAACCAACTATTCTCTGTTATTATATGAATGTACATACCTACATTTTCCTAATCGGAGAAAAGTAATAGCAGATTTCTTCTCATTTGTGAAAACCGATTTATTGCGTTTTCAATAACTCTGTCTTTATTATTATTCTCAAATTCTCTGTGAATGCTAAGCATACAGAGACCAGAGTGTCTTTCCTCAGACATAGTTAATCTCAAACAGGTTTTTACACTTCGGAAGGTACTGGAAGATCTTTCAATTGTTGAAAATAGTCAATGTAATTTTCAGGTACCTATGCATGTTTCACTGAATAAATTGAAATGTACTTTTATACTAAGAGTTATTTTGATATTCCAGGGTGGGGCAACTACCCCCCCCCCCTTGCCTCCCCCTTGCCGGCGCCCATGTACATAATTATTTGAACGTGACAAAAGCTATTTAAATTTACACCAAAAATACCAAACCAATTGCAGAGTTATATTTCACAAGCTGTTCATTTAATAAAAATAATTAATTTAAATTGGATTTACGACATAACTGTTAGGTTTAGCTATTTAAAAAAATAAAAACTTTTTCAAAGAATGTCTATTATCTTTAGAACAGTTTTCAATTTCTGCTTTATATTTTTAAAAAAGTTAAATCTATGGTTCTAGATAAAATACCCTCTTATGGCGAATCAGCGCCAACAATGTGACAAATATCGGGTTGATCGATAAAGTGACCAGACGTCCTGCATTGAGCAGGACAGTCAAGCATTCATAGACTCTGTCCAGCGAAAGCAAATGTCCTGCAAAATGTCCTGCAATTCTCTTTTGTGGTATGCGATATGCACAAAATGACTACAAAATTAGCTAATTGTTTATAGTATACTATATTAATGCAAAAAATGAGAATCGCAAATATCACCCTATTACTATTTTTGCCCATTCCTGATAGTGCGTCATAGTTGGCATTGGCCGAGTTGGTCTAATTATAGGAGATAATGGTGGGTCTGAGTCTGGTGTTTCGGTGTGCGACGTCGCAAAGGTCATTCGTTTGTTTTTTTATAAGCACCAATTCTGCTTGTTTAGCGCCAATAGTGATAAATGCAAAGTTTTATTATATTCCTAAAACCATATAATATTAAAAGTTTTAGAAAAAGAGGTGTTTTCAGCTTTTTGGACCGTTTTATTAAATGAGTAAGCCTTGAACGTGACCTGAGCAACTGCTGTCGGTGTTTGTTATTGTTTTTTGGTGTACGTGTTGTGATCCCTATGAGTTCAACAAGGCATTTCATTTATGCCCAACTCTAGGTTGCTGGCCCTGAAGATGGCACAAACTAGTGCCGAAACGTTGGTCATTTAGTGACAATCAATTAATAAAACGGTCCAAAAAGCTGAAAAACCTCTTTTTCTAATTTAACTGTTGGATGCGAAAAACTTCTACTAACAATTAAAAGTTTTATTTGTTATTTTAAGTTAAATGTTTTATTTTTAAATTAAATTGTTATATAATTTTCTGAATATATGCTGAACTCACTAAAATCTTCTAGGTTTCAGGCAGTTCTGATTCGCATTTAACGATCCTTTACAGGTGTAGCCGACTATATCAAAATCGGCCTCTCCTATTGGTCGATTCGCATGGCCCTCCGCTCGCTTCGCTCGCTACGGGGGCTCAGGAAAAGGAAACTAACCAGGTGCTAACCCAGTCTAATCCAAGACATACCCAAAATCAAGAAAAAAAAACTGTTTAGAAACATAATCTTAAAAAAAATAAAAAAAGCAACGGGGTTCGAACCCGTGCCGTCCAGGTGAGACCCAACTATCTAAACCTTTACACCACGCGAGCTCTTGCGACAAATTGATTGGATCACGAAGACATATTGTAATACGAGATGGGTCGACCAATAGGAGATGCCGATTTTGATATAGTCGGCTACGCCTGTAAACAATCTTTAAATGCTTCTGATTCATCTGATGTTGCAAACGTACAACAGAAATCCAACCTTACCAGTACAAAATTCGACTAGACGCTAGCGCGGGCCAAGTCACGGATTGTCCTAACCAATCAAAAGCAAGACGCTAACGTTCTGCGTTCAAGCATGGCCCTCCGCTCGCTACGAGGGCCCAATCAACAAGAATTAACCAAAACTAGCCCAAGGCTAACCCAAAATTAAGAAAAAAAGTAAATTAATAAAAAACAAACATAACCTTAAGAAAAGTTAAACAAAACATCTGTCGCGACCGGCGGGAATCGAACCCGTAGCGCAAGAATGACAGGCAAGCACTCTGCCTATTACACCACCGAGGCGTTGTAGGAGTTTCGCTAGAACGTAAAGACACGGATAATTCCGATATACGCTAGCGTCTTGCTTTTGATTGGTCAGGACTATCCGTGACTAGGACCTCACTAGACGCTAGACTAGACCCGTTATTATTATTTTTAATAAAATGGCGAAGGTACTAAAACACCACCAAAAAAATGGTGGCACTTATATTCAAAATTATGTAATGTCCTGCATTGAGGTCTTAGAATTATGGTCACTTTATTGATCGAAGTAATATCAGACTAATTATTCCTAAAAAAAGGAATAAAAAATATAACTAGAAAACTCTTGACTTTTAATTCTTTTATATAAAACTTCCTTCCATTATTTTTCCATGTCAAATCACCTCCTCAAATTACGTGAATCGTTTTAGAAACATTCTGTACTTTTAAATGATATTAAATTGAGGAAAATCTATTTATTAAATATTTTCTGGTTTCAATTGATTGATTAACCACAAAGAAAAATATTCTTTTGGCTAAAATGTGTTTACCTATATGAAACTATTAAATTGCTTTTGATTGTAAAATAGCAATTTAGTAATTCAAAGATAATTTTCTGTACCTCTATGGCAGTGTCACTTTGTTTGGACAGCAATCAGTTGTGGCGCTCGTGATGGACGCAGTACCCAAGAGTCTAATCAAAATTATTATCGCCTAACCTATTAAATGCATTAATGTATATAGACCGTCAGATAGTGACAGATTTAGGTGCCCCATTTTCGCATACAAGCCTCGAATAGGGTTGAAAAGTACATGGATGTTGAGTAAAATGGAGGGAAACTTATGAGTGGGCCCTGGGGATAACATATGGAAAATTCGATTTTCCAGAACAGAAATAAAAGGAGTCTGTTGCTATTTTCACGCAAGCCGTGTCACAGCTTATACCGTACCGAATCAGTTATTGAACTCTACGTCGGCTCCTTTGATGTCGATGAAGCCAGATTTGACTTTTTCATGCTTTCCTCATTTTTCGCGCATGCCCTTCATACATTAAAAATATTAGGTTTTAATGGCCAGCTGGAACTCAACAGAGACGGACTGGATTTAATTTAGTCTACATTTTTAGTAAATTAAATTAAACATGTTATGTAACTGTAAGTGAAATTGATAAAAAATATATCTGGTAAACGTGATCGAGAATAATCAGTCATTTACACATAACCATGACTATGGTGTTTATAAGTGTAAATAAATATATAAATATTTTGATATGAACATAGAATATCAATTTTTCTACAGCCGCGCGCAAAATAACTAAATACTAAATTCAAATGAAATCGCAAAATCAACTAATGCCGTGGATCCTTATTTTGCGCTCTAGCGCGAACATGGAAAAGGAAATTCTCGCTTTTTCCGTCTAGTGTGCTGAATGGTCATGGAAACCGAAGATAAATAAATGACAGTCGTGCGTTTGTTACAGTTTGTTGCTGGCAATCCTGTTCTAAATATGCCCGAAGCCCGAACATAATATGTCAAAACTGACAGTCATTCGCAAATTTCAGAATAAGTATAGAGGAAAATGTGCATTTAATTTTAAAAAATGCGGCTGTAGAAAAAGTTCTGTGTGTTTTTCGAGCGCAAAGTAAGATTGCCGTTTTCGAAAGATTACTGCGCTCCGCTACGCGTCGCGCAGTAACATTCTTTCTCAAGCGGCAATCCGTTACTTTGCGCTCTAAATACACAAATAACTATTTTCTACAGCCGCGCGCAAAATATCTAATTGCTAAATTCAAATGATATCGCAAAATCGACGAATGCCGTGGATCCTTAAGGTCGATTCGCATTAAGCGCTCAGGTCTCGGTTCGCTCACCGTTCGGTCACAATCAAGAATTTTATATACTATTCACATTGAGCGATCAACACCCAGTCTAGTTTAAATTAGAACCTTGGCCTTGCGTTAATTTAATATCGAAAATGTTTAAAAAGTTCTCAAATGCTGATTTAGCTATTATTGCTATATGTTTGGATGATGAAGAGGACGAAAACCGGGACGAAAACAAAAAACGCAGCAGAATATGGGTACACGACATTTTGAAAAAGCGAAAAACGGAAGGAGAATTTTTCACTCTGTATAGAGGTCTTGTAGATGATGAAACTAAATTTTATCAATATTTTCGTATGACCAAACATACTTTTCAATACATTTTGAATACAATTTCAACTGATCTAACGAAACAAAATAGTACATTTCGTGAGGCCATTTCACCAATAGAGAAGTTAGCTGTTTGCTTAAGGTAAGTCAAAACACAAAATTATTTTTAGAAAATAACCTCATGAAGTACATGCATGATTATATTTATTGATATTTTGATTTTAATTTCGACTCGCTTGAAGCTTCTAAAAAAAACATTTTCTGTTTTGGTAGTAATACATTTATTAATGCACCGTTATTATTACAAAACGACCTACATTATGAAGTTAACAAAAAAACATAATTGGAAAGTTGGTTTTACCTATAGAGGTGTATCAGGAGAAAAATTTTCATAGTACGATGATGCGGAGGATAGGGGTGTGGGTACAGAAGTTTGTGATTGCGTATATGAAGAATGTGATGGAGGACGGCTTTGATTTACATAATTACCATTGAAACCTGAAGTAGAATGAAAATTTCGAGGAGAATTATTATAGTCTGATACTGAATTGTTTTCAAAATGATGATATTGACTTCCAGAGGGCTGATTATTAGCACTTGCGGCAAACAAATATTTCCGTTCAATTTCTGACACTATATTAAAAATACTAGTTTTTACCGTGTGGAAATCCGCAGGTGAAAAAGAGCGTGCAGTGGCCTTAATACTGTCAAAAAATAAATCTACAGAGTCTTTTTCTTTTGTCTCTTCAAGACCTTTTTGACTTATAAAATAATTCATGAGTGTGGAACTCGCAGATTCTGTGCTTGGAGGATTTTTCCTGGGTAATATTCTTTTCTTTTTAATATTCTTTTGAACAAGTTCTCTGGGCGCTGCAGGAACATCATTTGTCTCAGCCTCAGCCTGCTCTTCATCGTTACCGTCAATGTTCTCCTCATCTGTTCCATGGTCCATCTGTAGTGAAGATACCCGGGCCTTATCCTTCATGTGCGGCAACAAAAAAGCCATTTCATCCTCGTATCTCCACTTTTTCTTTCTCTTGGCGGCTTGACCAGTTGTCGTTTCATTCGCCTTACATATTTTTCTAAATTGAGATCTCAGTGACTCCCATCTTTGCTTGCATTCATCAGCTGCAAAAAATGAAAAAATGGTATCTAATAAAATTTTATTATTATTGTTAGAGGAAAATTTGTCGGAGTAATAAAAGTAAATTTAAATAAATCAAAAATCATTTCACCATTTTCAAAAATTTTATCCTGAACAACCGATGAATCAATTATTCTTATTTCGTTTCAGATATTTAGCAACGGGAGACTCACTACGGACTATTGCCTTTAGTTATCGCCTCGGCCATTCCACCGTCCAGGAAATTGTCAGGGACGTTTGCAATGCAATAATATCAAATTTACTGCAAGAATGCATACCGACACCGACCAAAGAAAAATGGAAAGCGATTGCCAATGATTTTTGGAACTTGTGGAATTTCCCTAATTGTTTAGGGGCGCTAGACGGTAAACATATCGAAATAGTGGCCCCTCCAAATAGTGGATCGAATTTCTTTAATTAAAAGCGCACCTTTTCGGTAGTGTTGTTGGCACTAGTCGACGCGCAATACAAATTCATTGCCGTTGACATAGGATCATAGGGCAAAAATAGCGATGGGGGAATATTTGCTACTTCAAACTTAGGGAAAGCCCTAGAAAATGGAATACTAGACATTCCAGAAGACAAGGAGCTTCCTGGAACTGACATTCTGGCACCATATGTAATAATAGGGGATTCGGCATTTCCTTTGAAAAGGAATATTATGAGACCATACCCTGAACCTCAAACTATTGTCAATATGGAGAAACGTGTTTTTAATTACCGTCTCTGTCGAGCTCGCCGTATAGTGGAAAACAGCTTCGGAATTTTAGCTCAAAAGTTTCGTATTTATTTTAGAAAATTGAATTCAAAACCCGGAAATGTCGAGAAAATTATTTTAACTACATGTATTTTACATAATTTGTTACGGGATTGTGCATCATTTAACTGTGGTTCAGCTGATACGTCAGATGGAAGTAGAGAAGAGCAGTCTCAGTTCCTTCCTTTGCCAAATCAAGGAGGCAATGCTGGCGAAGATGCCTTTCAATGTAGGGAAATATTTAAACAGTTTTTTAACTCGGAAGCAGGAAAAGTTCCATGGCAAATGAATAAAATATAAATAGATCCTATTTTACTTGTATGGATACGTAGCTATATCATAATAATTTGTGCAATATATTTACCTGTTTTATTTAATTTCTCTGCAATTTCCCTCCATCTTCTATTTTTCAGTACTGTGTCAAAGTATAATTTGTCGCCCATATTGTATAATTCTTCATTATTCCTAACTAATTCTATTAATTGTTCATCCATTTTGGTTTTTGAAACAAACTCAAAGGAACACGTGGTATATGCAGGAGAAAAATGCACGCCGACTGACTGTCATTTGTACATACTAGCACAACGGTTCACTCACGGTGTGTTCAAAATATCCGCGGAAAGAAAGACCGCGATCAATGAGCATGAGCGTACCGTGAGCGAAGCGCCAAATATGAATATTCTCGTTTAAAAGCAAGTAACAATATTTCACCCCGGCATGAGTGGAGTGTGAGCGGAGCGTGACCTGAACTATAATGTGAATCGACCTTTATTTTGCGCTCTAGCGCGAACAAGGAAAAGAAAATTCTCACCTTGTCCGTCGAGTGTGCTATGAATGGTCATGGAAACCGAGGATAAATAAGTGACAGTCATGCGTTTGTTACAGTTTGTTGCTGGCACTCCTGTTCTAAATATGCCCGAAGCCCGAATATAATATGTCAAAACTGACAGTCATTTGCAAATTTCAGAATAAGTATAGAGAAAAATGTGCATTTAATTTTAAAAAATGCGGCTGTAGAAAAAGTTCTGTGTGTTTTTCGAGCGCAAAGTAAGATTGCCGTTTTCAAAAGATTACTACGGGCAGAAATTTTACCAAAAATGTGATCGCGTCAAACCAAGGCCACCTATACGAGGTGGCCTTGGTCAAACGGCCTTAATAAATTGATATTTCGTCACTCGAAGCCATTTATATAGTTGTAGGCAATGAATAAAGAGTTGTAGGTATGTAATCTTGTTCACTACTTATTTCTAATTAAATTCACATACCACCTTTGTAATATTAGTGTGACGGTTCTAAATTGGTTGCCTTTATTATGGAATGCTAAAGAGGGGTGACTGTTAACATTATAAACCCACACATTTTAAGCTATTTTGATATTCTGTGGGAGGATTATCGTAAATTGGACACTTTTACAATTAACTAACCATGGGAGAATCAATTTTTTTATATAAAAAAATCATTAAAAACTTATAAAAAACTGCTATAAATGCTACTACTCTTCACTGCAGACTTTCAATTAATTATTTTGTTTTTATTGAAATCGCGCAGACGGCGCAGGGCAGGTTTGTAGACACCGCTGTGTTGCCACATTTATTCTTTATTCTCATTAGCGTCTTGCCGCTGTGGGAAGCCTGATCCTCCTCAATTAGGGTGAGTCTCGGTTAGTCTAGGTTGGTTTTCGTTAGTTTTGGTTACTTTGGATTAGTGTCGGTTAGTTTGGGTTAGCTCTGGGAGTTTTCGCGTTAAAATGTATTACTAAACAGACTCATTTGTGACTTTTTCAATTTTTGCCGTCAATATTGCTCTGCGCAATATGTAACGTCTCACAAAACATTTTTAATTAAATAGTACTACATGTCACACAAAAAAATTTGTAAAATTCACAAAGTGCGCAAAGCAAACATTTACCGAGATTTTTTGTATTTTGGTTAGTTTTGGTTACTTGTGATTTTTTGTATTTGTTAGCAATTATGGTGTTACATAGATTATGATATATATTTCAGTTTGGCAACACTGCCAACATTTCGTGTTATTCTTTATTCTGTCTATATCCTTATTATAATTATGCAGTTTTCGTATTGAAAGTAGTGAATATTAGGAGGAAAATAATTGTAAGTTCAAGTTTTCCAAGCAAATTTTACTTTTAATCTATTCTAGACAGCATAAGCTATGGATCAAAATAAAAAAAAAACTGAAATGGTTGGGTTTATAACATTAACAGGACCCCAGAACTACAATTTTGTCTCAAGTTTAAAAAGTTAAACTTCCTGCAGAAGGGAACCAAACAATTATCGACGTAGAATATTAATTTATCATGCAATGTGATATGAATGAACTATTATACTTTAATCTGAATACTTAATGTAAACGTCTACTTATAACCTTTCATCTTTCGGAAAACTAAAATATCCTGAAGCTGGATTGGCTTTCCTGTACCCTTTGCAGACAAAACAACATACGACCATGGTTAACAATGAAAACACTTTAATGATTAAATGTCCAAAAAGTTAACACACTTAAATAAATAAATAATTGAGCACAAATAATAACACGCAAACAATCCAATCTAAGAACGTAACCTGCTGCTTCTTGTCAAAAAATCGAGAGTCCGACGCTGTGCGGTGTGTTCAGTTTCCGACTCAACCAGGTTTATGTCTCTTCGATTCAGCAAACTGTCGTAATAGAAAAAGATAACACTACATTGGACACCAAACCGGTTCTGTTATTCATAAATAAACGATGTCGCCCTGATAGAATTCGGCTCGTAGCAGACGTCCAGAATATGAGGAAAATGCTCCTATTGGTTGGATTTTATTGCTTCAAAACACGTGGAGAGTTAAATAACTGATTCGGTACGGTATTAGCTGTGGCCGTGTTGACTAAATTATTAACTAATAGAACCTGGCTTCGGAAAATCAAAGGCTTGAGTATTGCAGGTGGCTAAAGGATTGAAATAAGGGCGTAATTTTGTAAGGAAAAATCGAGATTTTGACAGATTTTTCCACACAAGCCCATCGAAAGTGTGAAAACGTACATCATCACTAGCCCGAAAAACATATTGGCTTGAGTGGCGCGAATGGATAAGTAGATTCTATGGTCGGAAAATTTGACGGAAATGCGTTTCAATTTTTCAGTTATTTTTTCATGCAAGCCTTTGAAGGTATAGAGTGTTATTGACATGTTAGACATTACAATAAAATTTGCATGACTATCGGATGTGGCCAGAACGAAGGCTTGCGTCGGAAATTTACGGAAAAATTGTATGGAAATTGTCTCCATTTTCTCACGCAAGCTGTTTGGCATATACATAGAAAACATGATTCTAAGACTAAATAACAAAAGGCTTGAGTGTGGGACATGGTCATCAAACTATTTATACACAATTTATTTAACAAAGAGCCGACAAAAAAATCTAGAAATTTCCACCATTTTCCCACACAAGCCCTCTGGCATATGCTTAGAAAAAGTGATTCTAAGACTATATAACATAAGTCTTGAGTGTCGGACGTGGTCATCATATTAATTATATATTTTGATCAACGTATTCCCTTCTAGACCGTCAGATAGTGACAGATTTAGGTGCCCCATTTTTGTATACAAGCCTCAAATAGGGTTGAAAAGTACATCGATGTTAAGTGAAATGCAGAGAAATTTAAGAGTGCCCCCTGGGGATAACATAATATGGAAAATTCGATTTTCCAGAACAGAAATAAAAGGAACCTGTTGCACAATTATTAATTAATAAAATCTGGCTTCGGAATACCAAGGGCTTGAGTGTTGCAGATGGCTGAAGGCTTATGATGAGGACGTAATCTTGTAAGGAAAAATCCATATTTTGACAGATTTTTTTACAGAAACCCATCGAAAGTACTTACATCGTCACTAGCCCGAAAAGCATATTGGCTTGAGTGGCGTGAATGGATAAGTAGATTTTGGGGTCGGAAAATTTAACGGAAATTATTTTAAATTTTTCAGTTATTTTTTCATGCAAGCCTTTAAAAGCATAGAATGTTATTGATATGTTAGACATTACAATAAAATTAGCATGACTGTCGGATCTGACCGGAGCGAAGGCTTGCGTCGGAAAGTTGCAGGAAAATTGTGTGGAAATTGTCTCAATTTTCTCCCGCAAGCTGTTGAGTTGGGATCGTCCTATGTTGAGGTTTTAAAGCTTTGAAACGATTAGCGAAACTGGAGTGGTATCCAACTGTATCACTCACTTCTGAAGGAAGTTCACATTCTCCATACTTCAATCTGTAGAATTTTCTGCACTCCATATTTTTCTTAAATTTCGATAAAAATTCATCGTCAAATAATATAATATTCTCATGGGTGGATTGTTTGCAAATAAAACAGCTCCTCGTGTCTTTTTTCCTGAATTTTCATCCATGCTGCTCTCAAATAACTGTAAAAAATTATCTATAAGCATTCTATAAATTAATGGAACATTTTTCTTGCAATTCGCCATATTAGAAAACAATAAAACTAAAAAAAAAACATACTATATCCTTTTAATTATTTGCCTTAAACAAATTCTTTGCACTTCTTGTTTTCTTAAATATTTTATTATTTAGCCATTGTGACCACGCGTTTTCAATTCTAGTTACATTTGCATTAATTAATTAATCTACATTAAAAAACATGCTTTTTCAACGAATAATTCTACATTGAAAATGTTTATTAGCCTGCAAACGCTTTTCAAATATATCATTTGATTAACTGAAAAAATGGACATATATCATAGTACTTACCGATTATTTAATACGAAGCAAAATAACTCCGACTATAGATTCACTGCACTATTACTTCTTAACAAGAGGCTATCCACGTGCTTTATGAAAGTGCGCTATAATATGATGTGTGCTCAGCCGACCGACACACTAAGGGCATTTAAATATAAACACTTGTCAAAATGTCATATTTTCCAGAATTTAATTCCTATAAAACAATATGTGCCATCAACAAAGTAGAAGCATAGTATAAACAAACACTTTGGTAGAAGCACAGGTAAAAGGATTGAATTAACAAAACATCATAAATTTGTTTCACCAGCGCTCTTGATTGCTCGGTGACTCCAGCCCATCGAGATTTATATCTTGATGCTCCAGCCGTAGCGTAGCGGCGGCGTCGGCGTCGGTACCAAATAATACTCAAATATAAAAAAGTCAAATACCATTTTCTTTAAATAATATTATATATTCAAGATTATTAAAGTTTTCCTAATAGAGAAACTTAAAATATTATAGGAATAATAACTGAATAATAAAGCGATTAATAACTAATAATAATAGCATAAACCTAACTACTCCGAATAGACGCTCAGTTAAACGGTAGAAAAACGTATTGTATTTGGACTCTCGCTTGCCCAAGCGAGCGTCCAAAGCTCGATTTCGGCTCGCTTACTTTTGCTACTCGGTATGAGATGGCGCGCAATTCGACGGTAAAATCATGCATTATTGCCGGTTGTCTTAAAACAAATGTGAGTTTGAGGAATATTTATGATTTAATGCGTTTCATCATAAACCTAACTATGGTTGGGTTTATTGTTTTATAACGAAAACGTTTGATTTAGAAAATAAAATATATCTCTTTTACGTATGTAATAATTATTATGAACATATAAAACATTCATTATTTAAATACAAAACCGATTTTTAAAAGACGTATAATAATACGTCTGTAAGTAGGTAGGTACCCATTAAATTAATTTAGGCGAAATAAAATGGGATTATTTAGTAAATTATTATGAAAATGTAACGATAGAAAATATGAAATAATACATCTTTACAATTTATATATGAAGTAGGATATACATCAATATGTAATAGTTGGTTGACACGAAATTGAATTGTAAGTATGTAGGTAAGTATAATAATTCAATTAAAAAAATCACTAAATAGACGAAAATGTATGACTTTTGCCTTATCGTCGTCAACATCTCTATCAGATCTTCATTTATTCTTTCGTTGAATCCTAACTAAAGAAAAATTTTAATAATACCGCATTTCAAGGGAAAAATTAAATATTTTTACCTGAATTATGGAAATATAAATTATTCCCTGCATGTCTCTAAAAAATCATACGGTTTTTTAAAAATTGGATTTTTAAGGTGGACTGAAAAATAAGCAATTTTTTAAATTCCGCATTTCAAGAGGAAAATTTTATATTTTTTACTTATTGAGGCATTACAGATTACTCGTTAAATTCTCAGAATATGTAAAACAAAGTGTAGGTATGAGTCCTGAGGTAAGCGGCGCATTGTAACAAGAGCGAAAACCCTGAAGTAAAAAAAAAACAAGATTGCGCTAAAAAAAGAAAATAAACATTAAATTAAATCACACCGATCAATTTATTACATTTTACAATTAATATAATAAAAGAGCTTGTCCTGGGATTTAGCTGTGTTATTTTATGAAATACATAAAAAAAATTGTTAGAATTATTTTTGTCAAGATCAATTTCCAGGTCTGGTATTATTTAATTTAGTTCCATTTTTTTTTGTTTTTAGATCATATAAATAAAAACTTGTTTTTAAACAATTTTTTACTAAACTACGGGACATAATAATATGGATATTTTTTTCAAACATTAATTACGTCATAAGTTTTGAACGAAAAAAGATATCGAGATGCGGTTTGAATTATGTTGTAGAAAATTTTATTGAGAAAAAGACGCTTTATCGGAAATATTTCATTTTGGTAGGAACTGTATTATACAGAGGTTGGAATAAGACACTGCAAAAAATTCGAAAATTTAATCGGACCGCGAATTTTTATGGGTGAATCGAACTTCTTGTTTTATGCATCAGTTTAATTGCCTAGTTAATTAAAAAAAACAAGTTTGTCAGATTTTTGACATGTCATGTTTTTCGAGATACAATTGTTTGTTTTTATTTTGGCCAATTAATTTATTATTAATATCTCCGCCCTGACCTATTACTCAGATATTTTTAGCCTTTTTTGGACATTAATATAAGACAAGCGATGGCAAATTTTCTTAAATTTTGTGAAATTTGAAAGAAAAAAAATAAAAACAACTTGCTTATTGCAAGAGCCAGGAACATATAATAAAAAGGTATTTATTTTTTTTTCTCGAAAGCGAGGTCAGATAGGAACAAAATTATAGCAGCAAAAAAGTTGTATTTTTAGTTGCTTCATTTAATAAAAATTACAAAAAAAGTTAGTGGCGTACATTTCTCGAACAAAAATAATTGGAAAGATGCCCCCCGGGGCATAATAAATTTAATAATTTTGTTCTAGTTATGGCTAAATAGACTTTTATCACCAAAAACAGCCCTGCCAAATTTCAAAAAAGTCCTTTTAAAAATATTTATAATATTTATAAAAAACCTTTTTTTAACACCCCATGTTTAGATGAACTTTCTTTCATGAAATTACTTTAGGAATGCGCCCTTAAATTTAATAAGTTGAGAGTGAAAGCTGTGTGCATGTACAAAATATACTATTTGAAACACTCTTTGTATTCCATACATAGAATTTTAATCCAAAAGGACCTCTAAATTAGCGTAACAGAGCGCTTTCGGCCGGTGCCATCATCAGTGTTACCTGGAAAGTGAGTACAAGAACCACCCAGTAGTGGAGAACAGTGAATGCTGTCGAATTTTGGGTTAAGAAATTAAAATTTGCAATCGGCATTGTTATGTACATTATGGCATGAATAAAATTGTATTTTGAGTTTTAAATTTGAATTTTGAATTCTGAATTTGTTAAGATATAAAAGACGTTAATTAAAAATTGTAAATTAAGCGTGATGAGTTTTTGTGTGATTTTTTTTTTGTTATTCAATTTTTAGTTGCTCGTCATTATCGTTTTCACAATTTGCCTAGCGAGCTTTTAGAAAACTCGTTACAAATTGGATCGAATAGCATTTTCGAAACATATCTACACTGGGATTTATATTCCATCCACCATGTTGCCTAATAGTCGAAAATAAATTTTCCAGGAAGTCCTGATTTAATCTGTCGATTTTTTTTTTGGATTTCTCCGATTCAAATAAGGCATGTATTGCATTGATGGTTTGAATCATACCATCAAAACAAGGCGGCCTTTCTGCCTTCGAGTTTTTTAATTTTGAAAAGTATCTAAGCCTTTTTTAAAAGTTTGGAATATTATGGTATTTTTGTCTGACAAAGCACAACCGTAAGGATTTTTTGAATAGACCCGTTTACTATTTAAAGAATCAAACAAATGATTCATATCTTCCAAAAAATTAGCAGTATGAATTCCATCCGCATAGATTTGCCCGTTTTTGAGACATGTTTTTACCGCTGCGGCAATAGTATGGGACAGAACCTGGCTAATTTAAAGGACATTTTTTCGAAACCATTTGGGTTAATATGTTTCTGAGAAAGCTTTGGCATGGCTCGTGCCGTATTCGAAGACTGATCTATTGCAAACACTCTTTTAATATGATCAAAACTTATAATGTTCTCGAACAATGTAAAATTATTCTGTAGCAAGTTATACCGGATATTTTTGAATACATGAGGTACATCAAATAACCCAAAAATGTTGTGTTTCTGATAAAGGAAAAATGGCGTTTCAGCACTTATTCCTAACAAACTAAAAGCTTTTCTATTGTTTGAATCCTGATCACAAGCGATTGCCTTTGGAAGAAATACAACAGCATTTAAATTATCGAGGACGTACAAAATTGAAGATTTCAACTTTTCGCCTTTTACCGATGTCCCGGAAACAAAATATGCCAAAGGCAATTTCCATTTGTGATACAGGCCTCGAATAAAAAAAAACTAAAACTTGTTTAGCATGTTTCGGAACACGTCCTAAAGGACCAAGGTCCTCGGAACCCGCAATAATTACTATTTTTTTGGAATATTCCAAATCTTTTTTAATCGACATTTCGGCAAAAGCCAAAATACATTTCCGTTCTTCACTAGACATGGTAGAATATTTTTTTTGAAGGTGATTTAAGACAGTTTTGTCGATTCCCGTTTTAAAGATGCATTCTCCAATCCAACCTCTTATACTAGAAAGACTGGGGAGAATTAAACCTTTTGCCGCTTTAAAAAGCGGTAAGCTGAGGGAGATTTATAATAAAAGGAAATATTTCTCCCGCGCCTTTTACCGCGAAACTGTATCCCCACAAAACTTTTTGCTGCTAGTGAGAAACAAGCCATTGCGGTAATGAGCAATGAGGGGACATTGACCTTTTGTCTTTTAATTTTTGTGTTCAATCTGATGTTTTTTTGTCTTAATTCTGCAAGCTTGCCGCATTTAATTTGCCTTTTCAAAATTTTTTTTTTGCTTATCAGTGGTATTTATTTTTTGAGCTGGTCCTTTAAATCGTTTTGGCGTAGAAGGTGCGGAGGAGTTTAATTGATTGCTGTTTTAAAAATCCGTTTCCAAAAAATGCCTTTCGCATACATAATTGTGGTAGATTTCTTCCTTTGGTAAACCAAGTAACTTCTGATTTCCTACAATATAAAGTTATTTATACAGGATCGTTCCTTAATGACACGCTAATATTTAATATATAATATTGAAGACGGTTAGGTCTTAACTTTTGAGATATACCGGGTGTCAACGAAATCGTTTAACAATGCACCATTCAAATGTTTTTTTAAGGATAAATTTGTAACTTTGGTTGAAGATATGGTTTATGAAAACTCAGATTTTTTCCCTAAAAAATCAATGAATATCACTTCCGGTTTGACCGGAAGTGAGCAGGGGGCAAGAATTTCAAATACAACACTGCATATATTTTTACATATATGAATAAAGCTTGAAATTGCCATTTTAACCATGTATCACAAGTTGCCATTTTTTCTCAAAATGGTGGCGTAGAGAGCATTTATCCCAAATTCAATATGGGTGCATTTTGACATTACCATTGGAGTTTTTGTCAAACTGTCCGTTGATATAGAAGACAAGATAGGTTTTCATGCAGATTTTTCTCACTGTTGGAAATTATAGATAATTGTTATAAAATTGAAGCATTTTCAGTTTTTCTTTAAAACGTCAAAATTTACGTCAATTTTTCTCGAAATTTTGAACAGAAACCTGAATATATTTTACCACATTTGGATAGAGTTTCAAATTCCCTTTTGAGCGATGTATCACAAGTGGCCATTCTTTTTAAATATGGCGTTGTAGATAGTATAATTCAATATGGCGGCGCGACGCCATATTGAATTATGCCCTCTACAACGTCATCTTTAAAAAGAATGGCCACAGCACTTGTGATACATCGTTCAAAAGGAAATTTCGAGCTCTATCTAATTGTTTAAAAATATGTATAGGGTTGTATTCAAAATTTCGAGAAAAATTTACATACATTTTGACACTTTAAGGAAATACTAAAAATGCTTCAATTTTATAACAATTATTTAGAATTTCCAACAGTGAGAAAAATCTGCAAGAAAACCTATCTTGTCTCCGATATCAACGGACATTTTGACAAAACATCTATTGGTGATCTCAAAATGCCGCCATATTGAATTTGGAATAAATGCCCTCTACGCCTCCATTTTCAAAAAAAATTACAACTTGTGATACATCGCTGAAAAGGGAATTTCAAGCTCTATTCAAATATGTAAAAATATCTGCAGGGTTGTATTTGAAATTCTTGCCTCATGCTCACTTCCGGTCAATCCGGAAGTGATATTCATTTGTTTTTTAGTGGAAAATCTGAGCTTTCATAAACCATATATTCAGCCAAAATTTCAAATTTCTCCTTAAAAAAGCATTTGAATGGTGCGCTGTTAAACGATTTCGTTGACACCCGGTATAGATCAACTTTAAAAAAAAATTATTAGACACTTCTGGATTTCTCCTGCGTCGAATTGCTACTAAAAGTCGCAGGAGAAATCCAGAGTTATTTCATCAGTAGCCTGTGGAAGTTTTCTGGCAAAACTATTATTAGACAAGCAGTGGTACGCCACTGACTTTTCTTAAAATAAAAAATATATATATTTTTGAAATCCTTATTTCTTAAGGAAAAGATTTGATCACTTGATTTTTTTTTAGTCCGACACACGGTTTTCACCTAAAAAAATAAAATCTAATTCTCTAGATTGTGATATTGTCGTTAACGTAATTGTTATGACCATGCAAAGAAACGATTATTGATTTTTTTTAAGCAAGCCTTGCATCGGACTTAAAAACACCAACTGATCAAATTTGTTTAGAAATGTATGCGGATTTCAAAAATGATTTTTGTTTTAAGATAAAGGTGCGTACCATTTTTTTCTTCAAAAATATTCAATCCAAAACTGGTATGGACGCCACTGAAAAAAAAACTGTCTATACAACAGAAAATACATCTTGATGCCTAAAAGACGTGTACCCAATTTCATAAAGATATCTACAATAGTATCGCACTTATTATATAAAAAAAAGTTTTTTTTTTTAACTTTACCTCCCTTTGTATCTAAAAGTTAAGTTGTTTAGGGCATAAGAAGTTTTTTTCTTAAAATGTGTCCAAGAATCAACCTTTTAAATATTAGCATGTCATTAACGAACACCCTGTATAGTAATGGGCAGGTGCGGCTCGTAGGTATACAGTGCGCGTCTCTAACTTTGGAATAAATTGAGTAAAGCAGGCCGCACATTATCGCGGAACGGAATGGATAGGAATGGAATGGAACGGAACGAAAATTTTATAAAACATGTAAATAAGTTAGGGTCCGCACACTAACGCGGATCGGAAGAGCACGGATAGGATCGGAACGGAATGGAATCGCTGGGATTGCTCTGCGAGCGAATTTTTCCGTGGTTCCGCGGCAACAAACACAAAGTTATCAAGCTAGCCTAAAATAAACCACTCATATACAAATCTTTTCCGCGGACTTCCGCGCTAATGTGCGGAGATTCAGAATTTCCATTCCATTTCGTTCCGTTCCATTCCATTCCGATCCATTCCGTTCCGGGGTAATATATTTTTTTTTCGATAACTAAACTATGCTAGCATACGTCGATTACTATGTGCCGAACTGAAACCTTATTATGCCCTTTAAAAGAATAATAAAAAAGGACTTTCATTTAAAAAATAGTCGATGACGTCATATCTCAAATTTGAGACACCCGTATGAAACGGCCTGAGGTATTATGCCCACTATTATAGGTTTCGATAAAGTTCTTGATTAATCCTCAGTTTTATTCCTCCAGATTAACGTCAAGGTTCATTGAAAGTTTTATTCTTACCACTATTTAAAATCCATTTTTTGCAAAGTTCGTCGTTCTTTAGGGAAATTCGAATAATTTAATCCCGTGATTTAATCGATTATTATTGCAGTTATAAAAACAACAGGTGATGCCTGACATGTTGAAAACAATAATAATATCAAAATATTATAGTCAAAAATAGGAGAATAATAATTAATGTCGTATGAATTGTGAGAGCTCCGCAAACACTTGATTCTGCCATAAACCTAACTTGCTGCAATTGCGATTATTTGGAAAATTTAGCTACGCGCGTCGTGCAGGGCGTCGCCATATATATATTTCTTTTTAAGTATATGGGCGCCGCGCGGTTTTTGATGGAGGATCGAGCAAGCACGTAGGTCTTACCTTAGTTCATATGCATCGCGCCGGACCGGCCGCAGTTTTCCGCGAAACAGTCTTTGATGAATATTCGCAAGATGAAAGAGAGCGTTTTTATCCGTTTTAACGAAATAAGGGTGATAATTGTATTGCTGAATATTAGTTATTTAATGTTTTTATTATTCCGGATCCGGGGGTCAAATTTGATAGGTATCTACCTAGGTACCTATACATTATTTTAGATTTCATATATTGTAGTGTAGTAGTAGCATAAACCTAGCTACGCCGAATAGTTAGGTTTATGGTAGTAGGTACAAGATTTTTATTAATTTTACACATCATTAATATAATTATATTATAGGACATGTTATGGTAAGTTCCTATAATAGGTAGGTACGCCTAAATAACTAAAAAAAGTATGTCTATACCTATTATCATACCTATATAGGTACGTACTAACAATAATAACAATACCTAGGTAATTACTAATTGTTACTAAAAAGTAGAAAACCACAAACTGTAAATAAAAAAACTCCGGTCCTGCAACATTTAAAATCATAGGTAAATAACCGAAATAAAATAGAAGCCTCTTTTCATATTTAATTATTATACATAATCTATTTTAAGTACATTTAAATTGGGCAACAACGCGAGCGACCCGAGTTCTGAAAGGCGTTTGGCCGTTGTTTGGCAAGCGACGAAATGCGATAAAATTTAATTCGTAATAATGGTGGCGCCATCTCTCGATACAATTGTAGCATTTTTCTATGGGCTATGCCCACTGAGCGTCTATTCGGAGTAGTTAGGTTTATGATAATAGTAATAATAATAACCCTGCATAAATAAACATTTCTATATTTTTATCAGCTCTTTTATGGATAAATAATATGCTCCATGTGGGACTCTCAAGCCTATTGTTATTTAGTCTTAGAATCACTTTTTCTAAGCATATGCCGAACGGCTTGCGTGAGAAAATGGTGCCAATTTTCATACAATTTTCCTGCAACTTTTTTATGTTCTGAAAATACCAAGGCCACGCTTTACACTCAAGCCATTACTTTTAACGGATTCTTATAGTTCATAAGTTTGAATTGCAATTAATTTCGTTGATGGGAAAATAACTGAAAAATCGAAACGAATTTCCGTTAAATTTTCCGACCGCAGAATCTACTTATCCATTCGCGCCACTCAAGCCAATATGTTTTTCGGGCTAGTGATGATGTACGTTTTCATACTTTCGATGGGCTTGTGTGGAAAAATCTGTCAAAATTTCGATTTTTCCTTACAAAATTATGCCCTTACTTCAATCCTTTAGCCACCTGCAATACTCAAGCCTTTGGTTTTCCGAAGCTAGGTTCTCTTAGTTAATAATTTAGTCAACACGGCTTGCGTGAAAATATGAGCAACAGACTCCTTTTATTTCTGTTCTGGAAAATCGAATTTTCTATATGGTATCCCCAGGGGCCACTCGTAAGTTTCCCTCCATTTTACTCAACATCGATGTACTTTTCAACCCTATTCGAGGCTTGTATGCGAAAATGGGGAACCTAAATCTGTTACTATCTGACAGTCTAATACTATAATGTGTAATATTCTATTTACCATTACGATAAAAAAAAACTAGGACAAATCAAGCTGCTGGGCTAGATTTTACAGGGTGGGCAAATAAGCGAGGTAAGCGGCTGTATCTCAGAAACAATTAATTGTAAAGACTTGCGGTAAAAAATATACTACTAAAGTGACCAAAAGAAAAATGTATTTTACTCAAGAATGTTTTATTATAAATTGATAAAAGAATACCAACACTGTAATCCTCGTGAAATTCTGTATCTTTTTGGTGCATTTAGTAATGAGCGAAACTAATCTTGGTCTTGCGGTCTTGGTCTTGGTCTTGCAGAAAAAGCAAGACCAAGACCAGCTCCAGGTCTGCAAGACCAAGACCGAGCAGTGCAAGACTTATGCAAGACCAAGACTAGTATTGCAAGACTTACGCAAGACCAAGACTTAGCATGCAAAAGTCTTGCGCTCTTGCGTTTTTCTTAGCAAAATTAATTAAAACGTAGTTTTATCCACAATACCGAAACAGAATTATTGCACTCGACGCGCGTTTCGCTAACCATGTTAGCATCATCAGGAGAAGACTAAAACTTTAAAAAGTTTTAATCATCTCCTGACGATGCTAACATGGTTAGCGAAACGCGCGTCGAGTGCAATAATTCTGTTTCGGTATTGTGGATAAAACTCCGTTTTAGTGCATGTTGCCGAAGGTTCCAAACCCCAACATAGCAAAATTAATTGTTGACATATTGCCCTTAATTCTGGGATCGAAATTGTTGGGTCGAAATATGGATGAAAAACTTTCTAAAAACGTTTGTCAAAAATCATTTTGTTTGTTAGATACATGCAGGGAAAGTTATACCATATTCACTATTTGCCACGCCGCCGCGCCGCATTGTATGTAAATGAATGCGAATGTATTCAAGGAAAAAGAGCAGTAAATTTTTTAAAGAAAATTATACTCGTAATTACAAAAATCTAATTTGGATTTTAAACAAATTACACAAATGTCAATACATTTCTCCAAGCGGGAGATAGTGACCGATTTTTGGATGTTGGATGTCATTTTGGCCAGTAAACCCTTTGGAGGCTATAATAATACGGAAATGGAAATGGCCGTTGTAAGATATTTAATTGCTGCTTTGATAATAAATTCATCTTAATGAATTTATAATTCATAATAATGAATTGTATCTATCTTTTTTGGTCTTCGACATATTTTCAAAATACCAAAAGATTTCATTTTTAAAAACTGCTGATTTTATGTAATTTTTAAATTTTTGTTTGTACCTTCTATATTTTTTCGACAAAATATAATACAGAGTTCAACAGTCCTTGTATTACGCTGTGTAATTTGGTTGTTGTTTTTTAATTGTTATTTGTTGTTTGTAATGTTCATTGTAATCCGCAATATTACCTATTTTAATCCTGTTATGAGATATGAATGTTAAGTCTACGAGAGAAAAGCACAATTTTGGTAAGATTCATAAATATTTGTTTTTCTCTTAACAAGACATTTTTTACGGCAGTGGCACACGCACTAAAGGGAGATTCTATGGCGCTTGACGAGCGGTGTGTGTGCGAAGATGTTGATTGACACAGTTCTTGAATAGTTGTAGCTTGTAATTAGTGGGAAACAGATGCCCTGGGAGTGAGTTCCACAGTGATGCAGTACGCCAGAGAAAGGAGTTCTTGTAAGGTGATGTTCTAGGTGTTTCCAGTTGTAAGACGAACTGGTGCGCTCTTGCCGTCTGTCGTCACTGTCTGACAGGAGTTGCCAGGGGCGGCATGAGGCGGGCCAAATCCTGGGAACATCTGCCGTGAAAGTATCTCTAAAACAGAGACATCTCGGTCACATGTCTGCGGTGGTCCAGACTATCCAGATTCCGGATCAACTGCGGATCGCCGACGAGACGTACAGCTCTCTTCTGAATGGAATCCCGCAGCTTTAGGGTGTGCTTTGTCGCGGCACTCCAGATATGTGAGCAATATTCTAAGCACGGTCTTATTTGCGCTTTGTAGAGCAAGAGCAACTGCTGCGGTGTATAGAGTTTTTTGTGTCGAAATAGCGCACCAAGCTTCTGGGAGGCTGATTTTGCGATGTTAGTAACGTTGCTGTTGACCGAGACACCCAGCAGTCCGATTGACAAGGATGAAGGACTGGTCGATCGTGCCATAATGATGTCAGGGCCCGTTGTATTGGTCCTCTTGATAAACGTGGCTGCTTGGGTCTTTGCAGCATTGAACTGGACCAAATTTCGGTCGCCCCAAGTTTGAATTTTCTCCAGGTCTTGATAAATTGCTGTAATCTGTCTGCTCTTGCCTGCGGTGATGAGTCTCAGTCGCTGGTAAGGGTTTTTCTGATCTAAAGTGGGAGACAAGGGTCCTGTCATCTGCAAAACTCTATCGAATGCCTTTGAAATATCCAACCCAATCGCTCAAGACTCTCCGTAGTTCTCTGCCCTACTCCATATATGAGCGACATAGACCAATATATCTCCTGTCGATCTCTCTTTGCGAAAGCCGTATTGATTACCGCTGATTATTCTATTGTTCTCGAGGTACTTGAGTAGTTGCTGATTGACTACACGTTCCATGACTTTGGAGATTATTGGAAGCAAGGGAATTGGGCGACAGTGGTTTTCTTGCCTTTTTTTGGAACAGGTTGCACTCGAGCGACTTTCCAAGAAGATGGGTAAATCACTTTTCCGTAAAAGAAAAAACTGGTGTTAGTTCATTGGCGCAGTTCTTTAACGCGATGGCAGGTATTCCATCCGGTCCTGATGCCTTTTGCGTATCTAGTTCTTTAAGAATTTTACGAATGTAACGGTGATGAAACTTGACTTCTGCCAGTGTTGATGTTCGATATGGTGGAGAGAGCCTTGTCTTGGGGGACGTCTAAGGTAGAGTGCGATGAAAACATTCTGGCGAGCATGTTTGCTTTTTCCTTGGCTGTAGTCGCCGTGATGCCACGTTCTTCTGTCAAAGGTGGGAGAGACGTTTTTGTAAAGTTGTTATTTACTACTTTTGCTACCGACCAGAACTTCCTGGAGCCACTTGGGCATTGCAAAAGTTTATTCCTGATCCTTTGATTGTGTTTGTCCTTAGTTTCGTTGAACACACGTTTGCATTCGTTTCTCGCTTCGACAAGATAATTGCTATTTTCAGCGGTCTGATTTTGCCGCCAGTTGAGTAAGCCCGCAGCTGATGACAAATGGTTAAGATTCTCTACCTTCGTTTTCGGTCTTGTTGTGATGTTTGAGCCAGTTGGTGTTGTGGGCATTTAAGTCTCCCAGAACGATTATTTCTGAACTGGGGTGATCGACCTGTATTGAGTCAAAAGTGGTGTAATGGGCCACATCCCGTGGCAACTCGGAATGGCGGGGGCGTCACTCCCGTAATCAAACGGCTCTCACCAGTTTGACGTTCCTGCCAGCCAATACAATGCAGCCCCTCTTGTCACAAACTGTCATTGATTAGTTCTCCAGCCTGGGGGAGGACGATGGGATTTGATGGGCCACATCCCGTGGCGTTTTCTCATTTCGTTATACCTTTTTCTTCGTTTTGTTTGTTTTGTTTTTTATTTGTATTTTATTTAAGAAAGGTAGGGTAGTACTTAAGAAAGGTTTTGTTTTTGGGCTTAGGGTTCTTGCTTTGTTTTTTTTATCAAGTAGTCAAATTGAACTAAATATTCTAAAAGTAGCTTTCTCTTAACAGAGCCCCGGTGATAAGTTAATATAATTCGAAACGTTGGCAAGACGCCATAATTGGTTTTCTTAACACCTGACCAATAATCCTGCAAACACCACTTAAATTACACATTTTGGTTACCATCTTTACTGGTTTTTTGAAAATATCTCGACAACGAAAAAAGTTGGAATCATTATTAAAGCAGCATTGAACTAGAAATTAACTAGCATACAACTTTTTTCATTAAACCTATTTTCTAGCATTTATAGTTTTTAAGTTCCCAATCCACCAATGAGTGAAGAAAAATACACTTTACCGCACCCGAGTAGCTAAAATTGTTAACGAATTTGTCATTTGCTGAGAAATGCATAAAACTGCAGATTTTCATTGAGCAATAATAATTTTGGATTATTTCAAAGCCCAGCTAACGGGCGTGCTAAGAATCGATTTTTATAGAAGGAAGTGGAATATATGAAATTGGATGCATGGATTGTAACCAAAAGTATGTTGGGCAAACTAGAAGATCTATACACACGAGATTGAAGGAACACATAGCTCATTTAAAGTATGGTAGAACAGAAAAATGAAGTGTTGCCGAGCATACTCTTGATAGTTATCATAGAATAACAATTAAAAATTTAAAATTAATTTATAATATAACTGATAGGAGATTATTAGACGCATATGAAAGTATGGAAATTATTAAATGTAAGAATAGTTTAAATAGAGATAGAGGGCTTATTCCGTATAGTCCATTGTATTGGTTAATCGAGCGTGACTAGTGGGATTCCAGGATTGGTCCCTTTGGTTCCGCTTGATTAAGCAACCATTTAGTATAAAAGCGAGTTAGGTAGAGTTTTAAATTTAGTTTTATTCATCTCCTGATGATGCTAACATGATTAGCGAAACGCGCGTCGAGCGCAATAATTCTGTTTCGGTATTGTGGATAAAACTCCGTTTTAGTGCATGTTGCCCAAGGTTCCAAACCCCAACATAGAAAACAACAAATGATTTCCAGCTTGTTACAATGTAAGATTATGCTATCTTAAATAAGAGTTTTTTAAAACAATGTACTACAAAACTATTTAGGGTAATTCACGTGGGTAAATTATTACTTTTCAGAAAATTAATAATTAAAATAACTGATTGATAATTAATATTTCTTAATACAGTAGATAAGGACAAAGGAGCAGTCAGCACATTAGAAATCAGATCGGCATATAAATTACCTTGCTTCCCGTTACACAAAATGAATATCATTCATTCTGATTATGGTAGTTATGTGACGTCTATTTGTAAATGGAAACTTTGCAAATCAAGGAATCATTAAAAATGAATCCTGTATCTGCCCTTACCAAGTCCCTTTATGTAATATAGATTCCTTCATTTTCCATTGATCCACTTTATATTTTTTAATTATAGTAGTCAAATCCATGCAATCGAATTCAACACGCATAGGAACGTTAAGAACTTTCCCCACATTGGCAAGTGTGTCAGCAATTTTATTACTTTTAATCCCTGAATGTCCAGGAATCCAGGTTCGAATAAAACCATTATTATTAGCTTCAATTATTAGCTGTTTGGTCATAAAAGTTACAAAATGCAAATTTTTCTTGAGTGAAGTACTAGATATTTTTTGAACGACACTATTCGAATCACTAAATATAATTTCCGTCAATATATTATTTTCTAGACACATACAAAGAGCTTTGTGAATAGCTATAATTTCCTCTGTACAAACCAGAGTCTTATCTGGAAGCCTACTAGAATACTTAATATTTCTTGTAGGAGAATCAATTTTAAATCCCGCACTTCGATCCCCATGATTGAGAGAGGCATATGTGAAGAACCAATCATATCCCACATATTTACTAGCTTGAGCAAGGAACTCCTGTGATACAGTAATCCCTTATTTAGACACTTTCATACTAATAATTAAAATGCTAGCAAGTTGATACCCAAGCTTATATTTAAACCTAGGATTTGTTTCATAGATCCTCATATCAATACAGTCTCTGTATCTGCCTCTCTAAGTGACTTTAATAAAATATGGCTGCTCATTATCTATTAGGAATAATAACCCTATTGTGAAATTCTTTCAATAACAGTATAATTGGATCCCCTTATCTGCAAGTCTCTTAATGACAAAGTTTTAAGCCATCCACTCTCTCCTCCATTCTAACGAGGGTTCCGCACACTAGCCCATAGGGTATTTATAGGAGTCGATCTCATACAGCCAGTCACAATGCGTAAAGCTTGGATGTGCAAAGTATTATTAATTTTTTTATACATTTCTTTGATACAGGTCTCAAAAATTGGTATTCATAATCAAAACGTGACCTTATAATACCTTTATACAAATGTATGAAAGTCATAGAATCGGCTCCCCACCACACTCTACTTACAGCTCTCATTACAGAAATACTTTTCTGTACTTTATTGCTTATATAGTTGATATTTCACTTCTCTCACCCATAGAATAACTACTAAAATTATCTGCTTAAATCTCATGAATATCCAACGTATAAAGATTAAACAAGATCCGGCTAAGAGCCCTGAGGTGATCCTGTTGAAGTGATATGTGATCCAATTAGTTGATTATTATTTTTTTGATGAATATTTTTCTGTCAGTTAACAATTTAAGAATTAAATTACTCAAAATTACTGTTTTTTCATATTCAAGGGACATATGATACAACCTATAAATATCTATCTTATCATATGCAAAAGAAATGTCTAAAAGTACACCCAGTGTGTATAATCCCGTACAAAAGCCTAACTGAACATATGTAATCAAGATTCCTAAACCATTCAAACAATCCTTATTTCTCCTAAACACAACATAATGAGATGGAAATTTAGATTTATTCTCCTACTTTCATTCCCTGCGATTTTTGCCCAACGATTCTAAAATTTTCGTGACACATTCAGCCAGTGAAAATTGGTCTGAAACTCGATGGATTGAGAGGATTTTTCCCTGGTTTAATAATAGGATATATAATTACATATTTAAATTGTAAAGATAAATTCTGCCCTGATAAAAAAAACTATTGAGAATACCAGGCAAGAGCATTGCTTGGAAGATTTTTGAAAATGGTATACGATATTTGATTCATGTCAGTAGCTGTTTCTTTTTCCCTTTATTATACCTTGAAGATCATTCATTGCAGAAAAATGAAATTACCTCTTAACAATTCTTCAAATTAATACTTGGAAGGGCAAGAGCGGGACAAAGGTTAGCCAATAATTTCTGGGCAACCATTGCAGTTGGTGGATTGAACATACAAGCTTTATTATTACCAGAATATAATTTAACAGTTTGCCACACTTCACCAAGAGACATATCTCAATTTAGCGAGAAGCAAAATATCCTGAAACCACAACGTTTTTTCTCTTAAAAAAACCTATGAGCCTTGGCAATTATCTGTTTTCCTTTAATGAACTTTGGAAAAGTTGGACTTTGTTTAAAATCAAATAAAGCGTTCTTTCTTAAATTAATAATATTAGTTCATAACCCACCAATGCACAATTTTCCTTTCTTTTTAATTGTGACGCTTAGACCAAGGGATTAACTCATTCGCAATATCATTAATAATTTTTTCAAAACCCTTATAATTATTAATATTGAAAAACCCGAACCCCATTGTGGAACCTCCCCCAATCAGCTTGTTTAAATAATCTTTTGGGAACAAAATGTTTACTACGGTTTACATCCTTGTAGAGTTGAAGAGTAGTAAGAGTGGGGATATAATCACTGTTTCCACAGTTCTTAACCACTTTCCATGAACATCTTAATGCAATCGGACTGAATACCATTGAAAGATCTACCACAGAAGGATTTTGACCCGGAGTAGTTAACTTGGTATAAGTCCCATCATTTAAAACCACGAAATCCATAGTATCTAGAGAATGATATATAACATTACCCAGTTTATTAGAATCAGTACTTCCCCACAATCCATGATGAGCATTTAAATCCCCAATAATAATTTTTGGATTTGGGATCGAATTGATCAATCACTCCCAAATGGATTATTCAACATTAATTTTAGGAGGGCTGTAAATATTTACAGTATGAATAAAAGGATCAATAAGTTTAAATCATAACCTAGAATTTATCTATGACCAATCATTATAAATAAAATTGAATAGTTTATATTATTCTTAATTAGGAAAGGGACTCCGTTCACTCTATCTTGTCTTAGCATTTTATAACTAAAAATCGAAATATTATAGTTAGGTTTTAACCAAGTCTCATTAAGAGCTACTATATTTGGATTGATTTATGAGATGAGTACTTTTAAATTATAATTATTAGTGCATAAATTTCTAATATTCATATTGTAAATTTTTAAGCTTATTTGCACCGTCTGTCATAAGAATCTTGATAATTTTCCTGCGTATTAAAAATCATGATAAAGTGAAGATCATTTTTTAATAATTAATCAATTTAGACAAATGTTGAATTATACGAATGATGCTGTTACGGTCCCCAATAATTTTCTCTTCTTTATTACTTAATGAGCTTTGAAGGGTGTCTTCAGTATTATCCTTCACAGAGGAATGATTAAAAAGGTTAGTGTTTAGAAGGGGCGTAATTGGGTTTCTCGCAGTATCAAGAAAACGACATTCATTATGAGATTCTATGTCGTAACCTTTAGAAGCTTTAGAGTTTTTCCGTTTTTTAGGGGAGGGTTGTGACACTGAGGCATAATGCGGAATTTGACTATAAAAGGACTGGGAGTTTGAAGAGTTATTACCATGTTCAGTTTTTTATTTTGTTTCGGAAGCTCAGGGAAACAATTCATTGGCGTCAAAGAAAGAAATGATATTAGCAGCCATATATTGTCTAATTCTTTTTTGCCTAGAAAATTCTGGGCAAGTTCTAGATGTAGCTGAGTGACTATCACTATTACAATATTAGCATTTCTTTTTCTCACCCTTACAAATATTATCTTTATGGTTTAGACCATATTCTTCACATGTATCCTTACCTCGACACAGAGCTTGGGTATGATCATATAATAAGCATTTGAAGCATTGTAGCACTGGCATAACATGCAAATCAACATTTATATGTAGCCCAAATAAGGTAATAAAATTTGGAAGACATTCCCCTTCAAATGTAATAACGCATATTCACGTTTTCCTTGACGTTTTCAAACATTCTGGCTTATCAACTATTACTCTTCTATTAAACGTCTTAACAACACTTTCAGTATTTTCAATAATTTCTTCCATCATTAACTCTTTGTAAACCCCTTAATTACTCCTTTACAACTAACATTGTAGTCAGGGATATAAGCTTCATAACCTTTTACATTTAACACTTTATTATCCACAAAGTATTGGCTGCTTATGGAGAATTGAATTCAACTACAATCTTATTTTTCCCCTTTCCAAAATTACCCTTTCTACCTACAGTATTCATTTTAAACAATTCCCTGGTTAAGGCTAAAGGATGAAAGTGTCCAATGTTTTTTTATTCTCAATGCATTCAATGGTAACAATATAGGGACCCAAAGAATTAAATTTATATTTATTATCTCGTTTTTGGCTAGATAGATTCTTATCATATTATTAATATTTTTAAGACTCGCATTTTCTAAATATATCTTAGGTACTACTATGAATATAAGACATTTGAACGTCATTAGGATTGATTAGGGAGACTGGGCCCCCCCCCCTTCCTGAAGTAGCGTTCATCTACAAACTAAGCACGTGTATTGTCGTCTCGGTCTCTAATTTGGCGTGCACGCTCTTCAGGCGCCTCCTGGCGTCGCAAAGGAACATAGCGTGCTTCTCCAAGAAGGTCCCGCGGATGTCCTGTCTCGGATGCTGCTCCGGGAACGAAGTCTTGGAGTTGTCCATTTCGAGCGGGTACTCTGGTGATGAGATGAGGCTGCATAGGAGTGGATGTGTAGGTTGGCTGATCTGATACCAGATTCTCGCCTGATAACATTTGTTGTAAGCGGTCAAGAGATTCCAAGAGTGGCGGAGGATTGTTGTCCATGTCCCTGAGTATCCTCTGTCCTGGATTCTTGGTTCGCTTTTTCGTCCAAAGGGGGGTTCCCTGCTACGTCCGTAAAACAGGTTAGCCGAAGGAATACCCGATTTATTTTATGTGTGTGTGCACTCTATATCTCGATCAGATACGAGTGTATGAATTTCTAAGGTTTTGGGATGCCAAGTAGCGTTACTACTATTTTTTAATGCGTTAGTGTATTAGCTTCCGGGGTTTCTAAGTCCGGGGGGTTTTGAGTGGACCCATCACCTTCCCCGCTAACAGGAAATCGTTAGCGGACCACCACGAGGGAGATAAGAAGAAATATTTAATTATTAATCAAATCTGAGAACCGCCTTAGTCCTGGGACGCGTAGCAATGTATCACCGGACGTGGAATATCCGAGATACGACAAAATTTAGCCTATGTTAGGCACTTGGCGTCAGCGGCCTAATTCAAATCCAAAATTTTGCAAAACAACACAAAAACAACCTGCACAAGCGGCGTATGTTCCTTAGAACAGCCTGGAAGTATTAACTTCTAATATGAAGGGCTCAGGTTGTTTATTTACTTGATTGAATTTAAATTTTGATTATTGACAATAGTATATCTTCTTTCGGCGGGGGGACGCTCTGTAATGAAAGTTACGTTAAAGAGGGGGGCAAGGGATTGGCGTCCGTCTTCCTACGTCTGTCACTACAGCCACTTTCCTGCTAATACACTAATTTATGTTTACAAATGTTCATAAAAGGCCCTGAAGAAACTTTATGCTAGATATCACTATTTCACTTCCAGACAGCAAGATAATACAGTCAAAATTGGAACGTTAGTCCAAAGAACCTCTAACTACTGCTAACTACTGATGTTCCTGCTTCGCTTTGTCTCTGGAAACGCCTGTAATGATATATGCATGCACAATAGAACAACTTCCCAGGGTCCTAACTTCCTAACTAAACAACTTATTCTCTCGCTCGACTGAGCCTGTCTGACAACAACCGTTTAAAAAATCGTTTTTCTATTTACTGCTCAAAGAAAAAATACTCAAAAAAAAAGCTCTATTATATTATGTTTTTTCTATTTGTAGCCAAAAGAAAACCTGCGGAAAAGAAAAGCTATGTTTAGAAGTTGCCTGCGGCCTTCAAGAGAGATTCACTTTAATCAAAGGTTAAAGAAAATACACTTAATTTATACGTTAAATGATCTCTTCAAGAATTTATCACTTTACTGTAAAACGTTATGAAAATGTCAACACCCTGTATCACTCTACGAGCTAGGATGGTTAGCCAGTTGTCAAAGAACACTTATCAAAGTATTTAACACAATATCACTACTCTAGGCACTCAGATCTATTAAGCAGGTAATATGCGAAAAGTGGGTCAAATGTTGACCTAGTTTTAAAGTACGAGTGACCCGGTGACCTACTTTCGAAGGCGGTATGCTACAGGTGTCAAATCTCAATGTTTACAGTTAAGCTAGACTTTGGGGCAACACAAACAATGTTTCTACTAGTCGTAGCGCTAAAATTACTAAAATGCTGCTAGACTATGATAATACAAAATATACTAACTCAATTTCAACTGCAAAGAGAGTTAGATACTCAAACAATATGTTAAAAAATTCTAGGAAACTTTAATTACGGTGCTAATTATTACAATTAAGAACACACCACGTCCCTAAGCATGAAATTTTCAACACTAAACAACGGTTTACGAGTTTCAAATTAATGGAACTGTTGCCTCTAAGAGCAGGATTAATTAATTAACAGAATAATCAATTTCAACTTTAAACTTATGCGCTTTTGCGGCTTGAACGAGTTAAAAGTTTATGAAAAAACAACGGCTCAAAGCAGTAACTAAGTATCTGAAACAAACTAGTTATGAGAGCGAGTTATTAAATGATTACAACAAGTTAAATTAACTAATTACGAAAATAACGCGATGCCTGGGTCCCTACAGAACAATATATGGCAAATCTATATACATGCGACCTCACCAAAAGTTCACTGAAGGCAGCTATCCGTTAAAGTGTGTAATAATCCAATTAAGTTAATCCAATTAGAGCATACGAACGGTGCTCTAGAAAGCGCGAATAACGAGCGGTATCACAGTGCTTTTTGTTGAACGCTGATGGCTTCTAGATGGGTTCGATGTCGTTGGATCGATGATAGAAGATCTCTCCGGGCGCATGGAAACGCTGAATCCGGGATGAACGTCTTAGAACAGGCTTCCAGCGATGTTAGAACTCGGCTGAATCAAGGCTTCTGGAAAGCACTGCGATTCTTCTCTCTTCAATTCACTTTTTCGCGTTCACAGTTGTTTGTGAAGTTTGCCGATTTGTCCCGGAGACTAAATCAGGCAGATTGAAAAAGACTGCACGCTGTTTGTCTATCACACGGTATGATGACAAAGACTTGATTAAACTGTTTAAATTTTACTATTATAGCTGATTGTCAAAGACACTATCAGTTTGAAAAGCAAAGAGTCACACGTTGACAGCACAACGATCGACGAAAGAATCATGCATTGTCCAAAAAACGCGGGGTTTTTGTTACGCTGAGGTGCACACGTCCCGCGAATTTTTGCACACTTCACCACCTGACTCCTGCTTAACCAGCAGTAAACCAGGAAAAACTGACCCTATTTTGCACCCGAAACCACACGAAGCTGCGAAAAACCTACCCTAAAACTGCACACGAAACTACACTTGCCATATATGGGCATATTGCGCATTTAGCAGTTTTTTGCAGTTTTTTGCCATTAATTATTGTTCAATCCATGCATATGTCACATCAGATTAAAGAGAATTTAATTCCCTACACGACGATATGCATATCATTTCTGTGCGTTCAAAATTCGCAGAAAACAAAGCGAAAAACGATTTCGAAAATCGAAAGCACGTGGCTAGGGCCGCCTCGTGGGTGGAGAGCGGCGCCCATTGGTCTGGCGCTGCAGGTCGCGGGTCGCGATATACACGAATTCTTAGATTCGCTGTAATTTTGGCAATTTTGGTCCGATTTTGACGTTTGATAGCTCAAAATGAGCGTCTCGGCGAGATCTAGCGTTTTAGACATCCCAGAAGCTTATAGGAGCAAAAATAAGCGAAAAAATCGCGGAAAACGAAAACCGTTTCCACGACAGTGTCACTCTATTACAATATCAAATTTAAATATACTTAAAACTATTATTAAATTACAAAGTAACTACCTTATACTAAACGAAAACTAGGTGAAAGATGGATGTAGTATGTAAACAAATCACAAAGATAGGCTAAAAGAACATAGGAAAAGGGAAAAAATCGGGAAACACAATCGTTCTTCTCGATAGCCATAGCCAGTCGCCGAAAAAAAAATAAGGGCGGGGAGGAAGGGAAATGTCTGACTGACAGAAATGCCTATACCTTTAGTTTGACTCAACCTATTTGAGCAAATTAGGTCTCGTTTGAGAGAGGAAACCTTGTTTATTATAACAAAATTTACCCATTACAAATAGATTATAGCTGCTCCCCTAATTCAAAAGTTCATAGTTTTTTCATTTTTCTCCGAAATATCAAATAGAATTCAATTATTTTAACAGAAACAAAAAATAGATCAAATATGCAACAAAAAGCTTTTAAACTGCATATCGATAACTTCGCGCGTTCAGGACTTATTGCCATAAATGCCAGAAGAGCATTCTTTAACAATGCATGCATTGAAAAAACAAATTATTTTTCGAGATTGGCAAATGAATAAAAAATAAGGTGGGCAACCGTCCAATTGCAGAAACATGTTTCGCCTAGTTTCCAATGGCACATCTTCTAGCAAAACTGGCAACTCAATAATCAAAAACTCTCGAAAGACGTCGCCAGTTAACGGTCTATCGAAAAGGTAGGATCCAATAATTTGATTTCCTATAATGCCACACCGCACGGTCAGACTCCAGCGACCCTGGCGCTGCACTTCCCGTATCCAATGCGGATTTTCAGCAGACCAGTAATGCAAATAATTATGTCTGTTGACTCTCCCATTGCTATAAAAGGTAGACAAGTCGGATATCCATTGGCAATGATTTAATCTATGATCGAAATCTTCATTCAGGGACTGATGTAAGACTATATGGTAAGGATGTAGTCTGAAAACAAAGGGCAACACGTAGATACGTACTCAAAAACACTGAACTGTGTATTGAATCTAAAGATAATGTCCTAGCTCTATCTGTCTATTATAATACTCTATGTATGCCAGGACATTAACAATTTTGTCTTCAGTTCTTCCATTGCGACACCTACAGAATTTAGGATGACGAAAACCACAGGCGAATTCTTGGAAATTCCTGGTCAATATCTAAAATGACCAAATTGGGTTTTAACAAGAAATTTCATCATAAATTATTTCATTAGGTCCCTAGTAACTTTCATTACCCATTTTATTGCAGGTAGTTTTAATGTTGAGCCGAGGGCACCAGTTTAAAGTTCACGTTTGTTGGAAGTACTTGTATTTAGATAGAGTGAGTATTCAATTTTAAGTATCTTTGTGCAAAATTTATGAACCGACGTAATTATGAAATTCCAAGAGAGAAAAGGGCAAATCGTTGCGCTCTAAATTAAGCCGCTCAGATTCTATAGCCTGTCATACTGTGTAAAATGTTAATTTCCCAACGGCAACGTCAGTATTTTGAATTGATTTGAATTTATATATAGAGAGTGTAATATCAAATATACTTAAAATTTTCAGCAGGTCAAAAATCTACTAACGTTGCATTTAAAATAACAAAGTTGACAACATTTTTGTCAGTTTCTGATTGATATTTGTTTTTTTTTATTAGATACGATTCAGGAAACATCCCAAAAGTCTGTATAAACTATTTTTTGATATATCTTTTAATAAACCCTGTAGATTCCGTTCAAAATTTAAATAGAAACCCGATATTTTAATTCAGAATTTTTGCGTTATTGGACTTTTAATAGCGATTAATGGAATTTCTTTTGGGTATATGAAATTTGATACTTCTAGCATTATTATATGTTTCTGAGATCCCTTCAAATATTCTCAGGAACATATTATTAGGGAAAATTTTGCTAGTGCCACCTGTCCCCACGCGGTTAACTATAATAAATTGGAGACCCCCATCCGAAAATGGAATAGTAATTTAACGGAACCGTCCAAACAGTTATTCGGCAACTTAAATCATTATGATTAAATGAATAGAATTATGTCGACACTTCATGGAGCTGCAACCAAGATACAAAAACATCAAAACATACTTTCAGTCCACGTTCTAACCATAATTTAAATTCAGTAATTCCACAGTAGGAATATATGGACATGATGGCGCATCCAGGATCAAAACATTGCGGAGGTAAACTCCCCGGCCATTCCGATCCCCCGGCGCCGGGTGGTCATGGGGGCCCTTCATGCAGCGTTTTCAAAGTCAGCAAATATACCGAACCAATTTACAATAGATTTCTGCAATATGAGAAGCCTTAATACAAACATTAATTCGGTACACCAATATCTATCTACAAGCAAATAGACCACGCACACTAGCCCTTACAGACACCACAAGTATGTTCTACAACAACAGGAAACTACCCCTATCCTGGTTACAACTTACACGCGCGATTTAGACATAAGTTCAGAATATGGCTTTTTGTTTGAAGCGGCCTTTCGTGTCATCGTGAGGAAACACTCGAACCGAATAACCTTGACGTCATGTGGTTCAAGTTCACCGCCAAGGGATTAATCAAGTTCATATGATGTCTATCGCCCTCCGAGCAATAGAGCCTACAAAAGCTTTTTTGCAACACTAGCTACCACTTTGATTCAATACAGGTCGATCCCCCCCCCCCAATTCAGAAATAATCGTTCTGGGCTGGGAGAATTCAATGCCCACAACACCAACTGGCTCAACGATCACGACAAGACCGACAACGAAGGTAGAGAAGCTGAAGCATTTGCCATCAGCTGCGGACTTACTCAAATTGTAAACGAACCAACTCGGATCTCAGAGAGGGACGAATTTGCCGCCCTGCTAGATCTTTTTCTAACCACAAATACTGACCAGTAGACATTATAGTTGCTCCGCCATTAGGTGCCTTGGACCAAAAACTTATTACAACGGTTTGTGAACTGCCATTCCGACAGAAAGATTCGCCATTGCCTTGTAAAGTCTGGCATTGCAATTGTGGAAACTGGGATGACCTAAGAGAGTTCCACCTAGATTTTCCTTGGCTCGACGTCTGCTTTGGAACTGACGACCCGTCAGTCTGCTGCGAAGAGATTACGCAAGTAATCTCCTCAGAAACGGAAGGATACATCCCAAATTCCATCAAGATACCGTCAGAAGGAAAGACTTGGTACGACAGAAGATGTGAAAGAGCTGTAGGTAGAAAACAGCTTGCCTATAAGTACCGGCAGCTAAATCAGACTGCTGGAAATCGCAATTATTTTGCCGAAGCAAGAAACGAATGCACACGTGTGGTTGACGAACCTAAGGACAAACACAATCACAGGATCAGGAATAAACTTTTGCAATGTCCCAGTGGCTCCAGGAATTTCTGACCGGTAGCAAAAGCAGTAAGTAATAACTTTACAAAAAAATTCCTCCCACCTTTGGCAGACGAACGCGGCAACATGGCAACTACAGCCGAGGAAAAAGCAAACATGCTCGCCAAAATGTTTTCATTGCACTCCACTTTAAATATTTTGCTCGATAATTTACTATTTTGCAGCATTAGCGTTCGAAAAAAAACCTTTAAATAAAACCCGCCAAATATCGATCACTTCCTCTCAGTCGGTCGAGACAAATTTCCAAATAATTCATACTAAAGATAATATTCCATTCATCCACATACCGAGTGAGTTATGGAATTCTTTCGTTACGTTGCCGAAACTAATTACTTATCTCGATGCCGGTTTTTGATTGTAGAGTCATTTTGACAACATCAAATCTACCACCACATTTTCAAACGATTATAATATATAATATGTCAAAAATGATAAATAAAAATACCAAACCAAGTTGCATATTATAAAATGTCTGGTGCACTATAAAAAACATCGATTCGATTTAAGTGAAGGAGAAATTTTACCTTCAAATACATTAATATAAACTCTCAATATACAGGGAAATATATCACCCTATGGCACACTAAGTGGATAAAATATCGTGAGACGTGAATGGAATATAATTCCAGTATTCTATGACGTTACTCGCGTCTACATATAGCAAATGTTCGACCTTCGAACCTGCGCATTTGGCAGCAGCTCGGTGTTGTCGTTCTAATATTTCACTTCACGCGTGGCCCTCCGCTCGCTTCGCTCGTTCCGGGGGCGCAACCAAACAAAACTAACCCAAGGCAATGCCCAAAATCAAGAAAAAAGAACTTTGAAAATATATGAATAAGCACGTACGCATGCGTGAAGGCTCAAAATTGCAGTAGGTAGTGGATAAAAAATTATGACGTTATGTCCCGCTTTGTTTTCCTGGTGATTCATCTAACACCACAATCAAAACATAATAATATCTGAATCTGCTAACTAAAAGCTTAAGTAACGAAGTAACTAATATTTTTGCAATTGTTATTAGTTACTTAGTAAATACCAGTTACTTCGTAATGAGTAGTTACTTTTTTTACACCACTACCAGATAGGAGTTAGGTTAGGTAGAAATTATATATATTTAATTGATTAACAGACTAGTATCGACAATCCTTTTGTTTAATTAAAAGAACCAATAGTTTTATAAACTATTTAATGAAAACTTCAATATTATAATTCCGAACACTACTAACTACTACTATCCTATCAAACCTAAAACCTACTACAACTTATCACTTCAATCTAGCCGGACCGTTCAACTTTCCAACCCGCAGTTCCTCATATGCATGACGTGGCAGGTGATTCAAATATGTATGTTTTAACAACAACGCCAACGTTATTATTGTTGTAATATGTTTTGAATGGTGGGCAATGGAATATATTCGCAGAAACACATGCAAGCTGCTGTATATCCACTATAATACGGCTCTTTACGAATATTTCCATCACGCATGGACCTCCGCTCGCTTCGCTCGCTACGGGGGCGCAACCAACAGGAACTAACCAAAACTAGCGCAAGGCATGCCCAAAATCAGAAAAAAACGAATTAAAAAAAAATGTAGTACGACAATCCAATCTTACATTCGATTCACACAAACAACTATTTATAGGTAGTATTTGTACTTAAATTCAACCAGGGAGCAGCAGTAAGATATTCAATTGGCTAGTTTTTTAAAACGCTACTTGAGTCGCTGTAATCGCAGCCGGAACTGCGGGTTGGAAAGTGGAACTGTCCGGCTAGATGCAAATCAACTACACTTAACTAAACTTTTCGTCTTCTTCTTTTTACATCCTGTCAACTAATAATTGTACTTGATGGCTTTTAGCGCATTTAACACTCCTCCTCGCTAAAATTCTTCAAGTTCAATTCTTTCTTAAACTTAGAAAACCTTTTATAAAGCAAACCTTGAAAAAATACACTACAGAAATTGCACCAGAATTAACATGTTCACCAATAAATTAATATTTCAGTTCAGTGTGTTTGACTACGATTACTACTGGGATTCTTTACTATGGCCAAACACCCCTAATTATCCTCAAAAATGTTATATTCTTAAACTTAAGAATGTGGCCTATCATTTGACTAGAATGAAATACCGTAAATTTCATTGGATAGTAAAAATTTACGGGGATGGCGTAAAGTTTCGTTAAAGTTAAATATTCCTGTATGATTTCATTATCAAAACTATTCATCTCAAGTAATTCAACAAGGTATTGCAAGGTCTGTGAGACTGGTAGACTAGGAACAATGAACTAACATCAAACGAGATTAAAATTTCACCTTCCTTAAAGTTCGTACCTTAAATTTTGTTAATGAAATTTAAGGAATTAAGTACCTCTGAATTATGTTGCTTTGTAGGTAAATTTTCAAACTGGTTGGTATATTATAAGTTGGTGATCCTATCCCTGAGACTATGAAGCGCATTGCGTTCCCAGGTCTATAAATCTTGAGAAGGCAGTATAGTTTCGGCATAGTAGCCACTATTATGAAGTGAAAAGGGCATGAACTTGTAGTTGCCATTTTCCACCAGTCTTATCAGACAACTTTCTTTTCTCATTTTCCGCCATCAATTTGTTTTTCATCTCGTCATATGCAATATTTTGTATGTTTTCGATCCCTGTTAAAGCTGTTTTGTAGGATTTAGGTAGGTTTAATAATATATTACAGATTAAGTCCTGGCCTTTAATTTCTATGCCCGAAGCTTTTACTGCCTTACAATTTGTTCAAATTCCAGCATAAAAGTTTCCATTGAATCGTTTTCTCAAAGTTTCATTAATATCAATTTCTTTCATAGATATACCTGGCCAAGCAAACCATTCTTTTCATGTCCATCCTTCAAAATGTTCTATATCTGGATGATCGTCTTTGAGTCCAGTTAACAGTAGCGCTATCAAAAATCACAATTTTTCTCAACCAATAACAAGAAATTAGTTATTCTATATTTGTTTTCTAATGCAAAAAAATGATTTTGTGTGTTTTTTTTTAACCCGAAACATATTTGTATCGAGCGTACAGGATCCCTCGTTACGTTTTGTCTTCAAATGTTTGAACACTTCATGCCTGGCCCTCCGCTCGCTTCGGGGGGCAACGAACAAAAACTAACTCAAACTAACCTAAAATATGAACATCCTGCTGAATTAATTTTCATAATAAAGGCAATTAGCAATACACAAACAAACAAAACGAAACGAAGCGAAATCACAGAATAGAAAATGTTGACGGCGGAATTTCAGTCACGCCATCCCGCTGACCAGTGAGAGCGAAGAGCGAATGTCTACCTACGCGAATACGACCAATAGAAAATGAGCACGCTCGATTGTTTGCTACGCGTCGAAAAATAATTCCAGACTGAAATATTAATATCATGGAAAAAAATTAATATTCCGCATTTTTACTGACTTTGTTTTATTTTCTATACTTTTTCTACATCTTTTACGCTGAATATTTTTTTGTACAAATAAGGCCCTGCAGATATAAGTCCTGTTCCTTTTTGTTATGGAAGTTATTGAAAAATGTCAACTGTTCTCTTAGGAATTCTTTCGAAAGTTTTTGAAAGCATTTCGTTCGGCACCTGCAACAAAAACCATAAATTACTACAAGGGCCGTTTAAGCACCAATAATAATATAGAGAAAATATTATTTGAGCGGCATTATTATAAGTTTTCCAATAATATTTTGCCGCGACGCGACGTGTTCGACTAATAAAGGTGGATTAGAAACATTATTGCATTTATATGGAAAAAAAACCTCGAAAGTTTGGCTTCACAATGTAGAGAATATATCTAAAACTACAGACACCTCGTTTTGCATGTTTTTGACCAACAGCACAGATCTCAAGAATATAACCTGATTTAAGAAGTGTGTGGAATATCAGAATTAATATTAGTAAAACAGTTTGCTGTCAAAATAAGCTTTACCTGCAGAGACTACCAGTTTTTCGGGCCTCAACCACTTTCCCTTTCCAATTTATATGCCTTTTACCGGACACCTTAGAATTTCGAATTATGTTTCGTTTGTAAGTAGGAGTGTTTCTTACTCCTTTCCCTCATTTTGGTCTAACAGCTTCACTATCTGTATCGCTAGATGAGTCCATTATTAGTATCTCACTAAGTTTATAAATAATTATAGGTATTCTAGCACGTTAACTACTATGCAAACATCGAACATCTGAAGTCGACAAATGAATAGGGAAATTTTTTATAACCATTATAAAAACTTTATTAACCGTTATAAAAAATCTGCATGAAATAGGCGCCAATACGAGTCTTGCGTAAACGCTATTAAAGTCGTTTTATAGGAATTTAAAAAAGGGCTCGCATAATGTTTATTCAAATTTTTTATAGAATTTTTAATAAACTCATGTATAGCAGGTATTAAGGCTTTTTTTTTATCGTTGTACAAGTATTTTTTAGGGGTTATTATTATTTTTTTTAATAAACGATAATGGCTCCATAACCTTTATTAAAGATTTTATAACCTCTATTAAAAGTTTCATTGCCGTTATTCAAACGTGTTATACTTGTTATACAAGCTTTTATTAACTGTTATGTAAATAGAATATTAGGCGCATCCACCATATTATAAAGGACCCTGCACCATCCTTATGGAGAAGTGATTTCCGGCGAATTGTTTGAAAATTTAATATGATGTAGCTCAAAAAAACACGAAAGATTTTGTTGGTGATATAATAACTTGTTTAAGAGAACTAAACTACATCATATTACATTTTCAAACAATTTAACCGAAATCACTTTTCCATAAGGATGGTACGGGGTAAATTTAATTGGAATAAACAGGTTGTTGCAATTTTTCGGGTGTTTCAGATTCAATGTAAGAATTAATAGCTTATCTATTTTAGCAGTTATGTTGAGGAATAGGGCTAAGAACAATTGCAGTTTAGAGAATCAATATTGGAATGTATAATATACAAAGTACAACATCAAAGTGGAGAAATATCTGTGAAGAAAACAATCCAAATAAAAGTTGGTTGATTACTTGTAGTGAATCCTGTAAAGTGACCTTAAAGATTTATATATAATATAATTTAAGTTTAAAAAGTAAAAAAAATACATTAAAAACAAGGATGAATTTAATAAAATCATTTATTACAAAAATAGAAACATACACTAATACAGCGAAACGCTGTTAAGAAAATGGCGTCGTTAATAAAAAGAAAGTGAAAGTATTTATCTAAAATCTTACTTCTGTACCTTGTTTCAAGTAAAAAAGAGCACTTAAAACCACTATCACTAATGCAAACGGAGACCGAGAATGGAATTCAATATTCATTGGATGGATTGAAAATTGAAAAATTTATAGATGCGGCGTTATCCGTTTATGCGTCACCCTTATCGATTGCTAGTATTGCTAATGGCTACTTGTTACTAAAATAAAAATAAAAATCTATAATAGCTGTCGAATGTTATCCGAAAGTGTACGAAGTATACGTCGAGAAAAGCCGAATCCCTCGTTTTAGGTGATGTGCGCATAACGGCTAATACGTGTGAAATAAGGGATATTCAACCAATTTTTAAAAATCCGGTTAATAACCGGTAAGCAAGTGTCGATTAACGTGCATTAGGTGTACTTTTTAATTCTGGTCTATTAAGGCACTTTTTAATGATTATCTATGCAATTCTTGAATAAAGGTGAAATAATACTTGTATACGAGATAAAAATAGTCTGCATAGTTTCTTATAAAACGACTTTAATACTGACTATTGACGTTAATAATTCTAGTTCTACAATTTTTTATAGTAGTTACTCAAGTAAAGACTATACAAGACTTTATTAACGGACTCTCAGTGAACCTGTAAATAGTTGAGTCAGGCATGAATTGCAGAAACTAATCATGTCCGGGATATATTTAGTTTTTGCACTTCATGCTTATTTTGTCGTTAGATTCTAAGGTAGTAAGGTAAGAAGCGTATGGACATATTTCCTTTCTGCACCAGTCTCTAGAGCTACCTCGAAATAGTAATTTTGCGTGGATATATCAAAACCGTTAAAAAGTGGACATATTCACTGTCTGCATTGACCGATTCAAATGTTACGAACGCGGATACGTTCGCCTGCGACTTCAACATCGTCTTTCGATATTTGCATTGTTTCACATTCGCCGTAATGTTAATTTGAAAGTGGAAAACGTAATGGATGGGTTGGAAAAATCAAGAGAAAGTTATATTTTATCGTACGAATTAGATTTAGCTTGTAACCAAAATTGGAATTGACGTTGTTTACATTAGTCGTTCTTTTCTGAATTAGGTTTGAAAAGCAAAATTCTATATTCGTCAAAGTTACTATGAATGCCATAAATGTTTATTGAAAACCTAAATACGCTTGTAATATTGTAAACTTATATTTAGAATCGTTTATTCGTATCTACTAGCACATAAGAAACCCAGTCTTAATATTGATATTTTTAGGCAACACTTGTAACAAATTCGTCTATGATTCGTTTGCCCGACAGCCTGAAGTATCAAAATCGTCGCAGAAAATATTATCTCCTGATTCCGGAGAAAAAACCAAGAATAAAATTAAAAGGAAATCTGGATTCAAAAGCAGATCCAAGAGAAAAGGCACTGGAAAATTTAAGTCCAAGAGTCCCAGGAGAAGAAGTCCTTCAAAACTAAAAGGAAAAATAGAATTATAATGTAAATAACTATTGTGTAAGTCCATTCAGGCAAAAGCAAACGATTTTTTACACTATTCTAGTTTTATTCGTAATTTGTGATCAACCGATTCAAATAAAAATTAAATTGTTTCAAAGAGAAAGTACTTATTAGAATTTATATTCAGGAAATAAATACAGTATCACACTAATAATTATAATGTATTATTGGTGTAAAAGTGGTATTTTTTGTGGCGAGGCTGAAGATTACAAAGAGCTACAAAAATGCACTTTTAATCCGAATAATACATGCTATTTTTTCTTCAAACAATAAAATATTAAATTAATTAAGAATATTTAGTTCTTTATATTTCCCAAGCGGCTGCAAAATACAGCTGTCAATCTAGCCGGACCGTTCAACTTTCCAGCCCGCAGTTCCGCATACGCATGATGTGGCAGGTGATTCAAATTTGTATGTTTTAACAACAACGCCAACGATATTATTGTTGTAATATGTTTTGAATGGTGGGTGGTGGAGTGGGCAATGGAATATATTCGCGGAAACACATGCAAGCTGCTACACTATAAGGCGGCGGTTACATTGGATAAGAATTCGTACGAAAATCTGCTCGTACGAATTCATACGAATTCGTAAGAAGTCGTCGGAAGGAAACAAATGCGTATATTGACATGTTTGTGGCTATATTGCTTAGGATTATTTCTTACGAATTCGTGCGAGTTCGTACGTGTTTTCAATGCGACCAAAATATTTTAATTTTTGGGTAGTTGTTAGTACGAGTCAAAGTCAAAGTCTAGTATGCTTTATTGCCACAGAAAAATTCAAATAAATTTTATGGACAAAGCTAACTAAAATAAATAAACTAACCATAGTAGGGCAAATACAAAACAAAACTTAATATATACAATAATATATACGATAAAAATAGAACAAGCAATTTTCAAATTGAAATTGGTCACGATTTAACAAAAAAACTATATTACAGAACATCATAAGCAGTTGAACTAGATCCACAGGAAGTACACAAAACATAGGGTAAAAAAACCCAGTGTTATCAAAATATTAAACATACATTATAACGAAGCGTGCTGTTTGAAGAAATAAGGAAGGTCATGTCGGTGAACTTGACTCAGGCAATATGCATATGCTGCAGAGTTGAAAATACCGAGTAAAAGTAAACAAAACATGACTAAAATTGATAGCTTGGTATTTAATTTTGTGTAATTCCTGTATATCCGAAAAATCACTAATTCGTCAAAAAGATAATCCTATACCTATTATAAAAAATATATATAATATAAAAAAATTTCACCGCCGCACATGAAGCCCAAGAAAATTAATGGAGGAAAAAATAAAATCTAATTCACGCATAACTCATTTATAGAATAATAAGGTCTTTCTAGTAGGTAAGCTTTCGTTTTTTCACGAAATTTAGCAAATGTAGGGATGGATTTAAGATGTAGCGGGAGTGTATTGTATAACTTCTTGGAATTATAAAGAATAGAATTTTTTGTTAATTAAGAGGAGGGAAAAGGAAACTAGATGTCCTGACTCGAATTTCTTGTTGAGTACTCATGTTGTGGCCTTTCGGGAAATATGGTTCGATATTTGCGTATTAAACAAGTTGTTTCTAAAATAAACAAAGCAGGAAGCGTAAGAATTTTATATTTTTTAAAGTAGTATTCGCAATGAGCTCTGCCATTAAGACCAAATAAATAACGAATTGCTCTCTTTTGAAGTTTGAAAATGGTACGAAATTGCTCGGTGTTACAGCAGCCCCAAAAGGGAAGGCCGTAGCGAAGATGAGATTCAAACAAAGAGAAGTAAGTGAGCCTGGCAGTAGACAGATTTAGTTCCTTCGAAACCGATCGAATTGCGAAGCAGGCAGAAGAAAGCTTTTTTGTTAAAGAATCAATATGTGCGGACCACTTAAGGTTGGCACTAATACTCAAACCTAGGAATTTAGCCGATTCAACGTATTTAATATTGCTGTTGTGAAGTAGCAAAGGTTGTTGTAAGGTTGTTTTATAAGATAAGGCTACCGTTTTATCAACGTTGAAACACAGCCAATTTGAGTCAGACCAAGTTTTGATTGTGACGAGATCGCTGGAGATATTAGAGTGTAGGGAGAAAGTATTAGAATCACTCCAAGTTATGCTTGTGTCGTCAGCAAAGAGAGAAATTTTACCATTGATTTTTAGGTATGTAATGTCATTAATATATATTAGAAAAAGGATAGGCCCAAGAACAGAGCCCTGTGGAACTCCACTGGTAATTAATCTGCAATCAGAATCAGAACCGTTCGCTCTAACAAACTGCTGTCTATTTTCAAGATAAGATTGAAACCAGTTCGAAGGAATACCACGGATTCCATAAAAATTTAGTTTTCTTAACAAGATGACACACACAGTCAAACGCTTTAGCGTAATCACAGAAGACTGTAGCAGTGGGGAGCTTGTTGTTAAGGGATGAGTAAACATCGTGAAGCAACGAGAACATGGCGTCATTTGTACACTTGTTTGGTAAAAATCCGAACTGTTCCGGGGACAGTATGCCATGTCTAAGGAGAAATGGCATGATGCGATTTTTTAATAACTTTTCAATGATTTTAGAGAGTACAGGCAACAGAGCAATTGGACGATAATTGCATAAGACATCCTTTTCACCTCCCTTATGAAGAGGAATAATTATCGCAGTTTTGAGGCATTCGGGAAAAACACCTTTCGTGAAGGACGCATTAATTAAGGAAGCTAGGACATCCAGAATTGGAAGTGGGAGGTTCAAGAAAATTTTAATTGACAGATTATCAGTGCTATGCTGCTCATTACCTGAAGAAGTTCAAGGCTGGTCACAGGGCTTAGGAAAAAACTATCAGCGACTTTTTTAGAAGGAGGAAGGAACGAGAGAGGGTCGAGAGAAGGAGAAATACCAGAGGTAACATTTTTGCTCACGTTGACAAAATATTCGTTCAAATCATTTGGTTTTGGCATGCTCTGATTCGCGGAATTTGTTTTGCCTCTAAGATCGTTAATAATGGACCAGGCCTCCTTGGATACGTTTTTAGCAGTTGATAATAGTATATTATATACCTAGGTTGAGAAGTAAGCCATTATTTACCGAGCACTTTTATATCCTGAGGCGCGGAGCGCCGAAGGATATAATGTGCGAGGTTAATAATGGCCTTCTCAACCGAGGTATATATAGAATTTTTTTTACTACTAACACTGATATATTACAATATTTGATTCGATTTGATTTTTATATTAGTCATTTTCTACTTATTTTTCAAATAGTTCGAAATATCAAGTAGCCTGGAAGTTCAGTTGTCTAACTGACAGATATCGTAACAAGAAGCGTTTTTTCGCGAGCTAACTACAATTAACCACGGCATACTACAGGATACCACTTTGTTTTCACGAGGATTAATTTAATTGTGGTAAGTGCGCGGAAGTTTGGTGACGTCACTATTACATCATCATTTTTCAACTACGGCTTACTACAACTTACATACGTGACGAGGTGTGATACTCGAGGTTTGATGGAGTCATGGCGGATTAATTTTGAAACGTTAAACATGTGAAGTGTTTGTTTTTCCATTCTGAACAAGTTTGTAAATTATACGTTCATTAAATTCTTCTATAGAAGCGTCATACGCATCGGAATTCCTACACAAATGTGCCCTAAATGGGATTTGAGCAGCATAAAGTATCCTGAATATATTCATCGAAAAAATACCATTAGTTTGCTTATCTCCAGAGGCCACCATTCTGTCATTAAAAATATGAGTAAACGTTCTGCACTGATCAAACTGATCATTTTCAAATAAATATGCAAACTATCTATATTCTTTTCTAGCAATGCAAGATCTAACTACGGTATTTTGGCGAAGACAGAAGCAGACAGTACAATTTGTAGTGGGGTGCCCGCTTGGCTCTTACTTACTTCAGTATTACTTGTAGTTAACCGTGGTTACTCGCCAAAAAACGCTAATAATCTCCTGACAGCTCCATACATACAAAGTACCTTCTCTCCATCTAAATTTTGACAAAATCGCATTATTAATAAGAATATTATGGGGAGTCATGAAAAGTGAGTCATCCTGTATATAATTTTTTTACTAATAGCACTGATACAATCCTTATCATTGTTTGAATTGATTAGATTTTGAAATTAATCATTTCCTACTCATTTTTCAAATAATCCGAAATGACAACTAGTTGTCAAACTAACAAGTTTGACATTTTGATATTTTCCGTTTCCGTTTTATTATTGACCTAGGTTTTTTTTAATATTATTATTTACCTAGGGTGAGAAATGTTACTTCTCATTTGAGGAATGGAGTAAATAATGGTGATTTATCATGTTAGTAGTAAAAAAACGATTTTGATAATATAGTTTCTTTGCTGTCTTGATAAGTTTTAGGTAGATCTTCCTATAATTCGAAAGGAATTCAAGAACTTGAGTGGAGTTAGTGAATTTTTTTATGTATGAGAGGGAACGCATATTTTTTGCAGATATGCGTAAGCCTTTCGTAGTCCATGGTTTGTGACGTTTAGGTTTAATGGATTTAAGCGGGAAGGCTTTATTGAATGCATTTATAATTTTATTTAAGAAACCACTAAAGGCAGAATCTGACCAAGTTCACCTGATTCAAAATTCCAGTTGGTCTTTAGGCAAAGGTTACGAAAGGATGAAAAATTGGAGGCTGAGAAGATTCTACCTAGGTGGCGAGTTTTTTTTGAGGGCCTATAAGAAGTATTGAATTTGGAGATTACTGCCTCATGATTCCTCCAAAAACAAAAACAATTCATCAGTCTTATTTCGCAATCAGGCTACATTAATAAGAACCATACTAAGCCTGGCGTCAGGATTAGTGGAATCTAGTCGCTCAGGACACGTCAAGCTGCTTAAAAATTTTTCTTCGGGGAGCCGCTGGAGAAGTATTTTTGGTGACCCTCTCTGGACTTCTGAAGCTGAATCGTCCTCTCGGAAACAACATGGGATCTGTAGGAACAAAGATCTTCTTCCACTTCAGTGTGTTTAAACCCATATGCGGCATGAAAGTCGTGGTAGACCTTACGTAAAATGTCATCCTGGATTGGCAGTCCTACAGATGCTAGGAATAATCTGATGCTTTTGTTGGTAAATCCCTCATAGCATACCGAGGCAGGTTGGTCATACAAATAGGCAAGGTACAACCTAATGGCTCTGAAGATGGCAGGTTCCCTTAGCCTTGCCATAAGGAAACGATTACTAGAGTCGTTAGACTTACTGGCGGCCTGTGTTAATTTAACTGTTGGGGGAGTCAGCGGGTCCAGAGAGAAGGATGGTTTATGGGATGATTCCTTAGACAGTTTAATATTGACATCGCTCACAAGGGCATTTTGCAAGCAGCGATAGCTCGTTTGTCAGAAGTTACTGTAGTTACCTTGTGCGCGTTAGCTTCACTGACTGGAGAGGGAAAGTCCCGCAGAGTGCCAGAGGTCGGACTGCTAGCCACTTCCGCCTTGGTGGAGGGAGTTAGATAGAACTCTGTAGTTTTTTTTAGTTTTGTAGTTTTCTGAGGGATTTCAGATTCCGATGACCATCTAACTTGAGCCCCGGGTGGCCAGATATTGGCGCCGAACAAATTCTCAGCGGACTTTCTTGATAGGGTCCCTATTTTAAATGTAGATCCTATGGAGTCATTGCACTGACTGACCAGGTTATAGCATCGAATAAATTCTGATGTTTTCAACTTTTCCTTCACATAGTGCACGATATTATTTGAAGTAAATCCTGCCGGGAGGTGTTCTACGATCACATAGTGCCATCTTTGGGCACTTCTATAAATTTAAATTTTAGAATTTAAGTCCCTAACCAAGGTGGTAACATTTGCAAGGCTACTTTTTAAGTTGTCAATACCCGTCTTAATATCAGCGGACGAGGAATCTTGCACCTGGATCTTGAGGGTTTCCTCTGTATTGTTGAGTAGAATTTGGGAAATAGTAAAGACATTCTGTTCCACTTCCCTTACCGATTTCAACAGAGAATGAGGGTTACAAATGGAGAACACCTCCGACATTTTGTGAATATCGCCTATTTCTTCTCCAAAAGGTTCCATTTAGATTCGTTATTCAATAAAATATCATACATCTCAGAAATAGTCGGTACACTGTTTGATAATTTACTCACACGGTCAGCCAGCGAGTCAAATATCTCCTGAGGAACCTGATTTTTTGATAAGTTGGAAATTTTGTCGTTGAGATATCTCAAATTTGGAGAGTCACACAGGGGACAAAAGAAGCGTAGGTGGTTAAATTTCTCCAGCAGCAAGGTCTTGGTAGTGACTTTGTCAAGGCCCGTACACTGCATACAGAAATATCTGCGAGATTCACCACTGCAGCGCACTTTGTTATATTTGTCCTTATCGGGAAATTCTTTAAGGCAATTGTCGCACTTGTACATAGACATTTTCTTGAATCGTAAGTAGAAAAGAAAGAAAAAAAAAGAAATAAATAAATAAAAATACGAACGAAAGCAAACAGAAGAATTGACGCGTATTGGGTGACTGGTCACGAAAATTCAAACAAAACAAAACAAAAAACCGACGGTGCGGAGCACAGCAAACCCGACTGAACCGCACGACGATCAAACACACCACCAGCACACTGAATTCGTTGGGCTTAACCCGAACTAAGATCCCTATGGGATCAGAAAAGCAAACATTACCAGTATATAGAGATTTAAATAAAAAATTATGGAAAGTAGCGGCTGGAATTAAACTAGGAGGTAGGTATTTCCATTTGGGTGCTTACATATATTTATTCAATAACAAGTTTTAATGTTTAGCAAAAAATAAGTACAAAATATATTTATTTAACAACAATTTTTATGTTTAACATAAAATAACTATTACTTAGGTACATTTTACAAATTGTTTTCATGTTTGAAAGTAAGTGAAATTCCACACAAATCAACCCATGTGCTTCTATTTTTTCAATGAAAAATATCTCAATTATGGTGATGTGAAAAATGAAACTCTGAGATAGAATCCATTATCACTTTATAATAAGTTAATATTCGTACTGTATTCGTATAAATGAAACCGAGTAAGTGTAACCACCCACGTCGTAAGAATTCGTCATAACTAATTCGTACGAACAAATTTTCGTACGAATTCTTATCCAATGTAACCGCCGCCTAATACGGCTCTTAACCCAAATTTTTTATCATTAAACGAATATTTCACTTCACGCATTGCCCATTGCCCTTCTGTCCTTTTAGCGAAGTAAATGTGAAACAGTTAACAATAATTATTATTTATGGAAAATGTTATCGACATGCTCGAAAATTGACATACATGTCACATATAACATGACAAAAGCGCCCAATTAATTTAGAAAAGCACGTTATTTGGCGTAACATATTGAAAACTTTCATGTTGATGATTCCTCAGAAAGAATACTTTTCAACTAATTCCGTAGGAGATTTTATTCAACACAAAAGTTCCAAACTAGCAATAGAGCAACTATAGGGGCGTTCGGGATGCTCACGCCATTCACTCCGTGCATACCTAAAATGCTCCAGCCGTTCGGGTAAAGCTTTTCGTGCAAATGGAGTAGCTCTTTCAGCGTTCGATTATACGGAGTGGGGTAAAAAGTGTTTACTCCAAAAGTTCCACCTCGCAGATGGAAGATTTTGGAGTGAGCCTGCGTAGTTTGAGAATCGAGCCAGAAGTGTCATTTTCGATTTTCATTTTGTGTCTTGCTTCTTGAGAATTTGAATTTTGTTTGGGTCATATGCATAAATTTTGTGGCCATGTGTAGTCCAAGATAACCCCGTTATATTTGATGGGTCACAGGTACTATGTAACAAAACATTAATACAATTTGTAATTGAGCAAACATTGTGTCAGAATTCTCTTAAAAAACCCTTTTTTCCTAAAAATTAAAATTGAAAACAGAAAACAGCTGTCTTGAATCCGTCAGTAATCTGTCGCTCCCAGGTCCAACAAATCCGAATCGTTCGACTATACATTTTGACTCCATACGCTCCAAGATCACGTGCCCGAAAATCCACTCGTCCTCCACTCCAACTCCATTTTAATACCCGAACCCAGCAATTATTGATTATTTACATTGAGCCTCGAAATGTCATTTTAAAATCAAACATCAACTGGTGAATAAAAATACAGGTATCGGGTACATTCAAAAAATAAGAAAGTTGGAGCCATTTCTGGTAAAATCGGAAGTTATCCATTATAATAGTCTATCTAATCTGCTGTCACTAACTGACTAACTTATAGGATCTTGAAGTTTAAAACAAATATTTCGCCTAGTTACGGAGCAAATCCGTAGGCAGTATTTCCGTTGACACTCTGCAGTATAGGTCAAAGTAGTGTCTGTGTTATTAACGAAATCCTTTTAATTTAAACTGCATATTATTTACTCGCATTTTATCTGTTTGAACCGAGGCCGAGTCTAAACTAAAATTAGACCGAGACCAAAGCAGTCTGAATCTCGAGGCTCAAGACGGGGACCAATAGACGGAAAGCCAGCGACGATTTTAGTTAAGGAATTTCATGCAGGCTAAAAATGTTAATGATGTTAAAGGAAAGACCACTAAACGTAGAATCGCTCGGCTGGCAGTCGTGCGTGTCCGGGTTAACCTAACCTGGCCGACCAAAGGGGTGAAAGGAAAACTACTTACTTAAGGTATTTCAAGCAGGCTCACTTTCACTTTTTAGTATATTACAGTTACTTTCGCCTAATAGGCGAGAAAAATATTGGCAGACCAAATGGACGCCGGAAAAGGGCGGGCAGACGACCATAAAGTGTGACAAAATCCCTTAGCAGATGTTCCCAGGATTTGACCCGCCTCATCCCGCCCCTGGCAACGCCTGCCAGACAGTCACGACAGACGGCAAGAGCGCACCAGTTTGTCGTACAACTGGAAACACTTAAGCCGGGAACACACTTTCGGCACGCCACGCCACTCTGCGAGCTAGCGCGTTCCGTGGTGTGGCGTAAAATTTTTGGTTTAGAAACACACTATAGGCAAGCAGTTGCCGCGACGTATACCACAAGTCAGTTGATTGCGTTTATTTCCCAATTTAATTTTTTCTCGCAGTAGCAGTGCTTCTAGAAAATATGGAGTACGCCAGCAGTACCGATTCTTCTGATTGGGAAGAGGAATTGGAAGAAGCTGCAGTCTCTATCTATACATTAGAAAATAAGGCAAGTCATAGAGCATCCTGGGACACGAAATTAACCAAAGAAGAGAAGAATTGGGCGAATTTCATAGACTGGTTCAAGAATTGGAATCTCATCCACAGAGATTACACATGTACTTTCGAATGCAAAAAGAAGAATTTGATTTTTTACATGACTTAATTAAGGACAATATTTCAAAGAAAAACACCTTTTTTAGAAAATCGATAGGCACCAGAGAGAGACTAGCAGTATGTTTAAGGTAATTATTCATTAATACTGGTTTTTACCCAACACTATTAAAACTACATTAACAAAGAAAATACAAATATACAGAATATTCATGGCGTTATACACCGATTTAAAAATATGAAAGAAAATAATATGAAACGTTTACAAATCTGTTAAGTTATAGTCCTGATCTTCATCGCGAAAGTTGTTGGTACCAGTACGTGAGAAATCTTTGTGATTAGTTGAATCAGAAAGCAATAAAATGCTGGTGTTTTGTGTATTTAATGGCAAGAAAGAGTTTCTGTTTGTGCCGGCAGATAAAGTTCCAGAAAGAGGAATAATTTGTCCATTCGCATTTTCCTGTAAATTTTGGCATATATTGGTATCATTTATAACAGGTGACAAGAGCGTAGAATAGGATGATGAACTGGAGGGACAAGAACTATTCGTTATATATATAGGCCTCTGATTATTTTCAGAGGTTCCCTCAGATATCACGAAAGAAGGGGGGAGATTAAAAGTTGATGGATAAGTATTACTTATGCCGGAAGTTTGCGACCCAAGATCCATCTGGGCCTTATTAACCTTTTCAGCATTATTTATTTCAGCTTTTAGAATAATGTTACTTATTCCAAGTTTAACTCTTGCTTGCTCAAGTTGGGGTAAACGCTTAGCGGTTTTGGACATGCTTAAATAAAAAAGATCTGATTCGTCAAATTCGGTAGGGTTAGTAGATTTAACAGGTACTGACATATTATTTTCTTTCATATTATATCTTTGCTGTCTTATTTCGGAATTCTTTTTCATTACTGCAACCATCTGCTGTGCTGGGCTTCGAACGGCCTGCATTTTTTTTTGTTTCGTTAATTCGAATAGGCGTTGGGTAGATGCCGAAGAAGCAATCTCGTTTTGTTGCAAAAAAGGGACCATCAACTCAGATTGTGAAGTTTCGTCGTCTGGTTTACCATCAGAAATAAACTCATTTTCTTGATTTTCTTGGAAATTATCCGGGGGATCATGCACGGATGATTCCTCGAGATTATTTTCCGGTTGCTGGGTTGATTCCTGTAGGTTAGTGTATGTTCTGAAACGAGACATTTAAATTAAATTAAAATCAAACCGACTTTAAAAAAAAAAAAAACAACAAGAAAATGGAACTAAACAATAATTAACAATTGATTAATCCAATAGTTAGTTGGATTTGCTCACTTTCTGTTTTCTAAAAATGGCAGTATAAAAGACATTTGATACTCATATTTCCATGGAGCTATTTTCTTTGCTGCTTGGCCACTTTTTGTACTACGACGTCTATTTACGGCGCTTGTATAACATTTTTGTAACTTGTCCCAAGATTCTTTTGCTTCTGTAGCTAAAATTAAACAAATTGTTTCAGGTTTTTGGCGACCGGGAACTCATTCCGATCTATCGGCTTTAATTACCGCCTTGGTTTTAGCACAGTTAGAGAAATTGTAAAAGATGTGTGTGCAACTATTTGGAAGAAGTTACAACCCATCGTAATGCCTACGCCAACATTAGAATTATGGGTAAAAATAGCCGAGAAGTTTAAGGAGTTATGGAATTTTCCAAACTGTGTAGGATCTGTAGATGGAAAGCCTGTAAATCTGCAGTGTCCCATTAATAGCGGGTCTACGTTTTTTAATTACAAAGGTTGCAATTCGGTTGTACTGATGGCACTTGTCGATGCCGAATACAAATTTATCGCTGTTGATGTTGGTTCATATGGCAGAAACAGTGACGGAAATGTGTTTGCTAATTCTTCTTTAGGAAAATCATTACGAAATAACACATTTAATATTCCAGAAAAAGTACCTTTAATCGAAAATGGAGAGCCACAACCACATGTCGTTGATGGAGATGAGTCATTCCCCTTGACCACGTACCTACTTCGCCCATATGGAAAGCACACATTAGGTGGTAACGAAGCAAATAAGATATTTAATTACCGTCTCACTAGAGCCAGAAGAGTCGTTGAGAATGCCTTCGGAATATTAGTGGCACGTTGGAGAATCTTTAAAAGACATATGGAAGTACAGCCAGACATGGCTGATAAAATAGTCTTAGCTTCATGTTGCCTCCATAACATGTTGTGCGATAAACATGATTTTGAAGCTGAATCATTGCACCAACCAAATTCGGTCTTACAAAACCTGAATCCGACAAGACGAAATTCAACTGAAGCTGCTTACAAACCCGAGAAGCATTTAAAGAATATTTCCTTTCACAGGGAGGAAGTGTACCGTGGCAAATCCAAGTGGTACGGAAAGGAATGGTTCATAATAATTAACAGAAAAAAATATTGTGGGTCGTTATCGACTGTGTGACACGTGTATCATTACTATCAACTCTCCGTCGATAAACTGCTGCAAATGTTTTGTATTATTCATTTATTAGAAATTTACGTTCTTGATCAAAGTTGATGTATAAAATAAAGCAAATAAAAACTTTTTAGGATTAACGATTTTATTAGAGTCGTCAGGACATACAAAGAAAATCGCTGCAAATTTTGAATTTTTTGCATACCTAATTTATTTAAAGTTTTTAGTTTTAAGCTTATTTAATTTAGACAGTATTTTACTCAGCGACCCTAAACACCACCAAGTCCCAAATTTAAAACAAATCGGTACATAAATAGTAAACTTTGCTATTTTGGATCGGCCATCTTAAACTTTTTAAGTCTGAGTTAAAAATCATAAGATTAAAGTCAGCAACCTTATACCTAAGTACCAAGTTTGAGACAAATCAGTTAATAAATGGAATTGTGCGACATTTTGGATCCGCAGTGTTGATTTTTTTAAGGTTGAGTCAAAAATGATAATCAGCTACCTCAAACGCTCCCCTAGTTCCAAGTTTGAGTAAAATCCGTTCATAAATGGGAAAATCTGCCATTTTAAATCCGCCATTTTGTTTTTTTTTATGTATGAGTCAAAATTTGTATTCAGCAACCTTAAACACTGCCGAGTTTCCAGTTTGAGACATCGCTTAATAATAAAGTCCGCCTTTTTGGATCCGCCATTTTGAATTTTTTTGTCCTGACAAAAGTATAAAATTGTATTGTCACCAAAACCTTATGCTACTACAAAATTTCAAATCTCTAGTAATAAAAAACGATTACCCGATCTGATAGAGACAGGATAACCAGGGTCTCTAAAGTTAAATAAAATCGTTTAATAAACGATGCTACCTATAGGTTTATTAAAAAAAAACTCAAGCAAAAGCATGTACTCTTATCGGATTCATATTATGAATTAGTATTATAATAATTATTAATTCATATTATATCGGATTCATATTATGAATGTATTCTTATCGGATTCATACATGGAACTACATGTAAAGACTATGTACTAACATGTACTACAAAGCATGTACTCCATCTTTATTCAAACTCAAAGGACTTAATATTTCCAGGATTTAAGCCAAACTTTCGTAGGAAAAAGTTTTGTCGACGAAAACATTTTTCTTATGTCAGGTGTGTCACTTTATTAGGTTTGTTCTAGCAGCGATTTCAAACGGTTTCAAACCATCCGGAGTTTGCACATAACGATATAAGCGTCGCTTATATCGCTATGCGCAAACTCCGGATGGTTTGAAACCGTTTGTAATCGCTGCTAGAACAAACCTGTTATCATCACATAATAATTCAATAAATTAATTTTTCTACAGCCACGCGCAAAATAACTAATTACTAAATTGAAATGAAATCGCAAAATCGACAAATGCCGTGGATCCTTATTTTGCGCTCTAGCGCGAACATGGAAAAGAAAATTCTCACTTTTTCCGTCGAGTATGCTATGAATAGTCATGGCAATCGAAAATAAATAAATGACAGTCGTGCGTTTATTACAGTTGTTGCTGGAACTCCTGTTCTAGATATGCCCGAATAATATGTCAAAACTGACAGTCATTTGCAAATTTCAGAATAATTATAGAAAAAATGTGAATTTAATTTTAAAAAATGCGGCTGTAGAAAAAGTTCTGTGTGTTTTTCGAGCACAAAGTAAGATTGCCATTTTCGACACGTTCTTTCTCAAGCGGCAATCCGTTACTTTGCGCTCTAAATACACAAATAACTATTACTTACCAGAAATTTTTAATTCTCGTCCAATTTCCTCCCAGGACGTCTGTCTCATATGCTTATCCCTATAATCTCGGCATTTGACGTTGTATAAACATTCATGCTCTCGCACCTTTTCAATAATTAATGCCTCCATTTTAGAATTAAAACCGTATTAAAAATTACTGAGTAAATGAACCGAATTTGTTTTTTGGCGCCTCAGTGCTCACCACGCGTGATAACAAAAGTGTGGATTTCCACATGCTGCAGCATGCATGGAGTGTGACGTCAGCGTGGCGTGGGGTGATTTCCGTGCCGTGCGGTGTGTGTGTTTCCGGTCCATATAAAAGCATTGTTTTAGAAGGTCCGCACTTTTTGCATAGCACGCCACGGTACGCGCTAGCTCGCAGAGTGGCGTGGCGTGTCGAAAGTGTGTTCCCGGCTTTAGAACATCACTTTACAAGAACTCCTTTGCCTGGCGCACTATGCATCACTGTGCGAACTCACTTCCAGGACATCTGTTTCCCCCCTAGTTACAACCTACAACTATTCAAGAACCGTGTCAATCAACATCTTCGCACACACACCGCTCGTCGATCGCCATAGGATCTCCCTTTAGTGTATGTGCTACTGCTATAAAAAAAAGTTCCATTTAAGTTATTTCAAGCAAACTCACTTTTTAGTAAGTTACATTCGTCTAATAGGGGAAAAATATTGGCAGACCAAATGGATGCTGGAGGGCGGGCAGACGGCCATAAAGTTGTGATGAAATACCTTATTTGCGCTGGCTCCATGATACAATAACAAGGAGAAGGTAGGATATTGCGCATGCGCAGACAGCCGAACATCTGTCAATTTTTGTGTCGTAGTAAGTAAAGAGCGTAAATATGGCGTCTTATTGTATTCTTTGCCATTGACACCAGTGTGTTTCTTTCGTTTTTTTGCTAGTTTTCAGTTTCTGCGTGGATTATATCAGATTTAGATATTGTCTAGTCTGAATTATAACTTTTTTGCAATGCTTAGTGCTAAAATTCTTATAGTTTATTGGATAAACAAGTGAAAATTTGACAATTCAAAACGCGTTATGCTGTGCACGGTTGGAAAAGTGATTATCAAGCCAAGAACTTTGATAAAACTATTAGATTTTATACATTCCCTAAAGACACTGTCACAAAAATTTTGGGTAAACGCTGGTTGTAACAATTTTAATAAAATTCAGTTATTTTCTAATCTATAAGATTTATATCATTTTAATGACGATTTGTTTATGGTTATTTTCATTTTATACCTCTATTTTATTTCATTTGACAACTATTTGATAAATCAAACAAGAACTGCTACTATCGAAGATTTTGTAATAAAACTAAACAACCGTTTCCCCACCATTAAATTTACTTATGAAGTCGAGAACAATGGTCAACCACCATTTTTTGATAGTTTAGTAATAATTACAAACAATTGTAACACACTACAATTTAATATTTATAGAAAAAGTACTGCCACTAACCGATACGATTACTATTAACTCCTTCCACTGCGACCAACACAAAATGGCCAGCTTTCATTTTTTAGTACACCGTATGGGTAACTTTCCTCTCAGCAGAGAAAGATTTAATAATGAAAAGGAGACAATTAAAATTAAGAATATAGCAAAAGTTAATGGTTTCAAGACTAGCTTAATAAAGAGACTAATTCATAGGCATTTGTTTAGAAAAACCATTCGTGATTCCACTTTTTTCGTTAATCAGGATGAAAATACAAAATATGTCTCGATACCATATAATCCTCAGTATACTCCAAAAAGTTTTTAAGGAAGTAGGTTTACAATTAGTATCCCAAACTCAGTTTAACATTAAGAAATTATTAGGTGGTCCAAATGACAAAATTGAAATATTAGAAAGAAGTGGAATATATGAAATTGGACGCATCGATTGTAACCAAAAATATGTTGGGCAAACTAGAAGAGCTATACAAACAAGATTCAAGGAACACATAGCTCATTTAAAATATGATAAAACAGAAAAATCAAATGTTGCCGAGCATGCTTTTGATAATAATCATAGAATAACAATTAAAAATTAATTCATAGTATATCTGATAGGAGATTATTAGAAGCATATGAAAGTATGGAAATTATTAAATGTAAGAATAGTTTAAATAGAGATAAAGGGCCTATTCTGTACAGTCCATTGTATTGGTTGTTCGAGCGTGACCAGTAGGATTCCAGGATTGGTTCCGCTTGATTAAGCAAACAGTTGTTAGTATAAATATGTTTTAGGTCATTTGACAAGCTTGACATTATACATGGATCAAGTAGATTAGTAGATATAATGTTAATTTTTCTCATCACCTAATGTGGCTCGTGGCATCTTTGATACTTGTTTTAATTAAAAAAGAATAAGTTCTATGTTATTGAAAATTATAAACTTTTATTCCTCGTTTTATTCTGTGTAAATGTATCACTGAGAGTGGTCATGTGTGGTGGTGAATGTACTAAAGTGAATAAAATAATCTGATTGCAAATTCTTGCCACAATCAGCTAAAGCGGAAAAATCCATATCCTAAATAAAACCTTTAATAATAACGTTAGTCATTCAAAATTACCATCCAAAACGCCATTTACTAAACTTTCTATCAAAATAAAACAAACTATTCAGTTAAATCTAAAATGTGTGTATATACTGGGGCTGTTACCCTTACAATTTAAAGGAATACCGCTCTTTATGACGTCAATGCGCAGAGAGAACCGATTTTGAAACCGCTGAGTATCCTATCTTCTCCCTGTTATTGAATTATGTCTAGGAGCTGATCCATAACTCTGAGCAGAATTACGCAATAAACTGTTTTCATGTACTTCGCGATACAACTAGTGATGGGCAAAACTGCTATTTTCAAATAACAGTTAAAGCAGTCGCAGCTTTTCCCAAATAGCAGCTTTCAAATAGCTGCTTTGTAATAGCAGTTTATAAACACTGTTACTGGCAACAATGCAACATCCGTAAGAGCTAACGCAGGGGATTCCTTTTAAGCGAAAAAAATAAAAGGATATATTTATATCCTACCCTTCCTACCTGATAATTAACCAATATTCTCAATGTTGTCCCTTTTTGCTCCATCTCTGAACTCAATAGGACTAGACCTATACCGGAAAGAATTCGATTGCAGAATTACCTTATCTTTAATGCCGGCCACCGACTATTTAGCAAAATTCTACTTTACTGTCGCCATAATACTTTATTTAATTTTTTTTTAATTGGCCCTTTTAGCCTTTTAAATCGTAAATTGGCAAATAAAAGCAAAATAATTAGTGTTTACTACATATAATTCATTATCTTATAAAAACCATAAGCAAATAATGCTGTCATCAAATTAATCTATTATTTTAAACATAAAAAACAGTTACACATTGTTTACCCATCCATCCTTTTTCTTTCGGGCGTACATCTCATTCTTATTCCTGCAAAGAAAAACAGAACAAACAAGGTGAATCCCGGGTAGCGAACCAAAGCAAAGTTCACGGAATTTCTTGCCTTTTTATGGCATGCCGACAATCAACGCACTGTACTCTGTAACAGCTCGCTATTGTCACATCCAAAAGCAATATCGATTAGCAGCTAAAAGCATAATACGGTATTATCAATAGCGATCGTATATCGTAATATTGATGAGCATTGTAAACTGCTATTTAAAAATAAGCTTTTTATAATATTCGATAGCAGTTAAAAGCTGCTTCGCTCAAATAGCAGCTATCGAATAGCGATTTACTAAAAAGCAACCCATCCCTAGATACAACCAGTCGCTTGTATGTCTCCTGATGGTCTAGAGGTCTGCATGGTTAGCCTTCACTACGGCGACCCGGGTTCAAACCCCGTCGGTTTTTTTTTTTATTTTTTTAAGGTTATATTTCTAATTTTTTTTTCTTGATTGTGGGTGTGTCTTGGGTTAGTTTGGGTTAGCACGTGGTTAGTTTCCTTTTCTTGAGCTCCCGTAGCGAGCGGAGGGCCATGCAAAAAGTGAATTTAGGCAACCCACATTACTCGACTCAGAGTTATGGGTCAGCCCGTACACATAAGTATGTTATTGTATCATGCGCTGGCTCTTGTAAGAGCCAATGCGATGCGTGCGCCGGTGCCGCTGGCTCTTTACATAGCCACAATGCGATGTTGTTTGCATGTTGCATGCTAGATATTTTAGTTTAGTCGGGGTTAAATCGTAGTTTGCGTAGGTTGTGTCGGCACTGCGTGAATGTAATATTTTACGTGGTATCGTACACGGTTTCGGCTTTTTCTTTACTGGTTGGCAATTAGACGTGTTTCAAAATGGCGGACGATTGTGCGGTACCGGGCCCTTCTAATCCTAAAAAACAAAGACTAAGCAAGAAATATTATACAGATAGTGAATTATTAAATATATTAGAGAATAGTGACATTGATGAGAGATGAAATCGAGTCAGAGGCGTCCAATGGAATCGGACAACGAGGAAACAATTGAGAACGAAGCCACCGAGGTTGCAATCGATTTGTCTATGGAAAGTAATGAAGAAAGCAATATAGATATTCTGACTAATAGAAAGCACAAAGATAAAAGAGATATTGACTGGAAAGTAGATCCTACTGGCATGAAAATTTTCCGTAGAAAGCTTGCTTATTCCTCCAAATGGCAACTCTCCTATAGACTATTTTCGACATATAGGGACTGATGAGTTTCTTGAAGCAATTGTTGAGGAAACAAACCATAATGCAACCCAATTTTTTTTAATCTCATACTACCAAAGAAAAGTCTAGAATATGTGATTGGAACACCTTACATTGGATGAGCTATTAGTCTTCTTGGGGGTGTTCCTGCATATGGGAAATGTGAAGCTAAATCGATTTCAAGACTATTGGAAAAAAGATCTATTTTTTCACTACACGGCAATAGCAAATAGTATAAGTCGTAATCGTGTTTTGATCATATTGCGTTTTTCTAGAAATCCGACACCTGGAGAACCAGAACCAGAAGACAGGTTATATAAGATTAGGTCAGTTATTAATTTTTTTAATAAAAGAATGGCCGAAATATATTATCCTTGTAAGCAGCTTTCCCTGGATGAGTCGATGGTGCTGTGGCGGGGTCGTTTATCATTCCGCCGATATATAAAAAAATAAAAAGCATAAATATGGAATAAAACTTTACATGCTGACGACTCCCACAGGTCTCATACAAAAATTGGCAGTATATATTGGTATGTTCGATGAACATGGAGGCTGAGGGCATGCTCAAAACGTTGTTTTGCACTTGATGGAAAACAAATTAATCGTTAGCCATCACCTTTATATGGACAACTATTATAATAGTTTTGACCTAGCGAAGACCCTTTTGGATCAAGGGACTCATTGTACTGGCACATAGAGATCAGATAGAAAAAATATTCCCCAAGAGATCAAAAAGGAAAAACTTGCCAAAGGCAATACTATTTCTAGTTATGCAGACGGCGTTATGATTGGAAAATGGCGAGATAAAAGAGATGTGAGTTACATATCTACAGAATTTGAAAATAATATGGTAGAATTAGAATCAAGAAAAAAAGAAAAAATACTTAACCAAACCGCTGCCAATTGTTAATTACAATAAGTACGTGTCTGGAATTGATCGACAGGACCAAATGCTGTCTTATTATTCATCTGAAAGAAAAACAATTCGTTGGGCGAAAATAGTATATTATTTTATATGGAGGAAAAGTAATACTTTTCATGGCGCGCTTGTGTTTAACAGCCGAACGGAGTGAGGCTGGTAATAGAGAGCAAGCCATGAAAAGTAACTTTTCCTCCAAATAAAATATGCTGTTTTTTCTTCAAATGTCGACAAATTAATGCAAAAACGTCTCTTTTTAATAGTAATAATAATTATTATTAAAGATAAGTGGGTTCGCAAGGCGGCTTAGACCGGTGCGGTGTCGGTGAATAGGCTCAGGTTGTTGCTATAGTAATGTAACATACAGCTGTCAGTGGACACTGTCAACAATAATTATATTTTTAAAATTGCATCTTCGATTGCGTTTTAATTCCGTATTAATAAGCAGTTATTGAGTATGTTCGATTAAATAATAACCAATTTATTCCTAAATTAATGATTTTTAGAAATGCAGTCACACATTGAGTGATAAATACAAATTTTAGTTTAATAACTCTTGAGTTGTTGACGCTTATTTTGATGTTTGTTTGTATTGTATCTATGTTGCTATGATAACACTTTTACCTCCGCCGGCGGAAAAGTGAAAAGTAAAGCTCCGGCGGAGGAAAAACGAAACTTCACTGCCGCCTACACAGTCGAGTAATGACGGATTTACTGACGTTTGAAGAAAAAATTATTTATGCATGTTATAGAAATGATGCTTTTCAACGCTCATCATTTATTTATTAAATATTCTGGAAACAAAATGTCGATGTTTGAGTTCAGGATAAATATATAATAAAAAATTTAATGCCGCCAATCACTGAAGATATCCCTGAAGGTACTCAAGGGTATAAACTAGTGAAACGTGATTTAGATGGTAAGAAGCAGGTATCCACAAAAAGATGTCAATCTTGCAGCAAGGAGGGAAAGCGTACCCAAACTATTTATGAATGCAGAACATGCCCTGGTTCTCCAGGATTCTTCTTGGAGTGTAGTGACATTATTCACAAATAGTTTTTTATTGCAAAAAATGAGTTAGATTTTTTTTATCAAAAATTAGTGATTGTGTTTTGAAAAGAAGATTTTTATTTTTTGCTCTGATGGTTTATATTAGATGTAGAATTTTGATTTTTTACTTCGACTCTAGTACCAATTATATCTTTACTGATCTAAAACGAATTTGTTTTGTTTTTAAAGGAAGTTTTATTAGCTTAATGATGGAATAAATGTTTTACTAGTATTTTGGTTTTAGTTTATTGCTATTTGTTAAAAAAAAACAGAACAATAAATTATCTCCCGACTCTTATAAGAGCCAGTTAGCACAGAGGGAACACTTTTGAGTATCAGTGCCACCGGCTCTTATAAGAGTAAAAAAAAAATCCCCAAATGAAAAAAAAAATCAACCGAAAATAGCCGGCAGTCAACGTGTTAAGGTATTTCAAGCAGTCTCACTTTTTAGTATAATAAAGTTACATTCTCCTAATAGGGGAACAAATATTGGCAAACCAAATGGACGTCGGAAAGGGCGGGCTGGCGACCATAAAGTGGTGACAAAATACCTTAGTTCCATTTAAGGTAAAGTACGCCAACTAAAAAATTTAGGTAATGTAACGAACGCCGATTTACCCTATTCCATTTACTTACTTTAAATTCGGCCTTTTCTGCACCTCCTGTTCGTTATCTATAACGCAGTACCAGTGTGCTGACACCCTAATTTCGACGTAAAATACTTTCCTTATGCACCTGGGCAACCACCCATATTTTCCATGAATTTGGAACAGTGGCGTAACTAAAATGTTTTGGCCCCAACGCAAAATACATAAGTAGGCCCCCCCTTTCCGTCACAAATCACAAATACTAAATAAAAATTAAACAACCAGCTTTAATTTTTTTATTTATTTTACATATAACATCAAAATATTTCTTTTTATCAAAAAAGGCAAAACTCTAAAATAACTTTAAATCTTAACCAAGCAATAGTTATTAACGAAGTTGGATATATTAATGAAATTTAAGAAGTTTAAAGCAACACTCGACTAAACTTATTAAAATCTAAAACGATTTTTTCCCGTTTTACACACTGCAAATTCATATGCATATTTAAGATCTAATTTGTTGGGAGCTTCGCTTTCGACGGAAATTAAAGATAAATATTTAAATCGATTGCATGCCCTATTTGATTCCTTAAATAGTTTACTAAAAGATTCTTCAGCTGACACAGATATAATCGGCATGGTAAAAAATAATAATAGGTCAATGTAAATTTGTTCAAATCAACATTTTTTTGCACTCATTTCTTGATTTAACTCTGTTTTTATAAATTGTAAAAGAGAAATTTTGCAATTGTTGATGAATATTTTTGTTGATTGTTTGTTGCATTTATGAGATTTTTAGGCTGCAAAAACAAAAAGATACCACTTATCTTATTTAACCCTTAAGTAGGCGCGCTTACTTTAATAACGCAAGTAGTCGCGCGGGGGTACAAATGACCCCCAGAGATAAATAAATAATAATAAATAATAAATAATTATATTATCTAAATTTTTTTATCCTTGAAAGAATACTGTTACGCAATGTATTTTGTCATCTCTTTATTAATCTATCTAAAAAACACAATTTAAAAAAAGAAAAAAAAATTGAAAATTTTGAAATAAATGATGGATTTTTTGTAATGAATATATAGCTTGTGCAGTTTTAGGAAGGTACTAAAATGTCCATTATTTATTTATACAAAATGTAAGAGGTATCACAAAATTTACCAGCCTGGGGGTCAAATTGACCCCCGCGCGCCTGCTTAAGGGTTAACCCTGTAAATCTAGTTTTAACTGATACTGTATAATGTCAATAGCTGATAAAAAACACCAATTTAAAGAAAATTAAAATTTTGTGTGTGCTTAAACCACACGATAGAAGTGAAAACTTCAACAAGAGGGGTCATCTTTTGTCAGAATTTCGATCCTAGCCTTCGTTGTAGAGTTACCCCCAAATCCCCCCTTAAATTAGAGCCCCGGTCCCCACCGTATGGTCTAAGGTGGCCCCCCATGTGGTACCCTCCCTTGGCCAAACGGGGTGGGGTACGGGGTCCCGTTTTCGTCCAGGATCTTCTTTTTACCCCGGCTACATCCCCTGAAAATTTCAGCCCTATACCTATACGGGGACCCCTTACGTTACGTTATGTTTTCACTTCAAAAATGTTCCCTGGAATCAAAACGATGATCTAAAGTTAATTCATCAGATACTTTTTTTAATATAACTTGTCGCCTACTCTTAAAATTAGCTGGAATATACCATTTCAAAGCAGTTGTTCGTGCTTCTTTTAGAACCTTATTATAGCGTTGACGGTAGTTTTCCCACATTGCTTTTTGTTCTTAGTAAAACAGAACTAGCTTCGTCCAAAGCAATTGTTTCTTTTTGTAAAGCTTTGGAAGTAAAATTCACTTCTGATAACACATAATGTAACCTAATAGGTAAGAACACCAACTCAACTCAAAATCTAGTATACTTTTCCTTATACGCCCAGCTTCTTTTATTTCATCCCTAATTTTACTTGAATGCTCAATTTTTAACATTTTTTTTACACAGTTACATCTTAATGCTTTATTAACAAAATGACCTAAATCACTTTCGAGTATTGTGTATTTACTTGATATTACGGCGTCTGACGATATTTCAGCTTCATCGAACTTTTTAATTTCAGCACACAGAAAAATTAAGTCGCTTGTGCTGATGCCTGTGGCTTAGCCACCTGAAGTTGTGTTATACCGATCAAATATTCTGTGTGATCTTCGTCTTGAGAAATATAATTATTGTCCCTAATGTCATCGCGTTTGGACGTAAATGGTTTCAAATTTGGCTCAGACTGCGATTTCGTCGAACATAAAACTCAGCAGCCCAAGGCAGTCAAAATAGTCAGCATATAAATAGGCACCCTCTCAATACTGGTAATAGAAATCAGTCAGGTTTCCTTCAAGGTCGTGGTACCCTGCCTCCTCAAAATAGAGGATCCCCTCAAAATAGAGATTTCCCGAATAGAGCCACCCTCAAAACAGAGCCCCTCTTTTAATGCAAATGCAGAGAATCAGGCACCAGGTGCAAATTCACTGAACTTATCTACACTCTCAAATAAAAGCTCTCATGTTTTGTTAGCTACAGCTCATGTAACTCTGTTTGCTGCTAATGGACGTCCTGTTCAAGCAAAAATTATCTTAGATTCTGCAAGTCAGAACTCTTTCATAACAAATCAGCTCGTAGATGAGTTGAACTATGTTCCCTATAATAAATCACTTAATACAAATGGCATTTCTCAAGGTAGCATGAAGTCGAACAAGATGGTTGATTTGAGGCTGTATTCTGATATGTATAATAACAGAAGTTTTAAGCTGACTTGCGCGGTACTCAATAATATAGCTTGCAAACTTCTGCAAGTCCCCATTGATCAAGATCAAATAAATATCCCCAATCACTTTAGGTTAAGTGATCCCTATTATGCTTCCCCATCAGACATCGATATGTTGATTGGTGCTGATCTGTACTATGATTTGATTTTAGATGGTATATATAAGTTAGGTAAGAACCTCCCTGTGTTGCAAAATACTCATTTAGGATGGGTAATTGCAGGAAAAGCCCCTGTTTCCAATTCTCGTTTGAACAATCGTTCAACTCATATCATAATCCTGCACGTAGAGACGTATACGATGGTGTTTCTCTGCGTGTTCAATCCTCTGAACAAAGCTCTTAATGATTTAGTCGAAAAATTTTGGAAATTGGAAGAAATTTCTGATAAGAATATTTTAAATGTCGATGATGAACTTGCTGAAAGCATTTTCAAATCCTCCACTCTACGTTTAGAAAATGGATCGTTTCAAGTCGATCTACCCCTTAAGTCACCTTCTGAGCATGAAAAGCTGGGTGACTCTTTCTCTATTGCTAAGAAACGTTTTGAAAATCTGGAAAAAAGATTTCAAAGGGATCCCGTTTATTTTGCTGAATATAAAAAATTCATAAATGAATATTTAAGCATGATTCATGGAAGATTGGTTCCTCTTGCACTGACAAATGAAAAGTCTGAAAATAAATATTTTCTACCTCATCATGCTGTGATACGAGAGCACAGCACTACAACAAAATTGCGCGGAGTGTTCGATGGTTCATGTAAAACTACTACAAAACTATCCCTCAATGATGTCACTCTTAAAGGTTATCAAGTTCAACCTGATCCCTATGACATTTTGTGCAGATTTCTCTCTTTTAAATATGTGCTGACGTCGGAGATTGAAAAAATATATCCACACATAAAGATAAACCCATCTCAAACTTTTCTTTTGAATATTCTCTGGAGAGATAATCCCCAAGACCCATTACAATGTGTAGAGTTGTTGTCAGTGACGTATGGGACAAATTGTGCCCCATTTCTAGCGACCCGTGTGTCAAATGAGATTGCCATTATAGAAAATTAATTTCCTCTCGCATCGCAAGCACTCGTAAAGCAGTGTTATGTGGATGACATTTTGACAGGCTTTGAAGATTTGAAAGGTTTGGATGATTTATAAAAGCAGTTAAATTCATTACTCAATTCTCATGGTTTCAATTTGCATAAATGGTGCTTAAATTCAGAGCAATTCTTAGAGCACATTTCTCAAGATAAAAGTGTCGAATATAACATTGATTTTGACGACAACCCCAATATTTCCCATATAGCATGTAATTTTCTACCAGACTCTCAGTGGGGCACCCTGTATGTAGCAGTCGCAGAAAAAGTATAGTGTGCTAGACGTGCTGAAAAGACTTTTTACACTCATGAGACTTTATGACACGAGCCGTAAGCGTAACTGTCTCATTCGTGTGAAAAGTCTTATTTTCAGCACTTGTTGCACAATATACTATTTCTATTATAAAGAAGTCTTTTCGATACGCAAAATAGTGTCGAAAAGAAGCTCTTTTCGACACTATTTTTGATGACTGGTTGCTATGATATTAACAAAATTGTGCAATGTCAAAGCTTACTAGCAAAAATTTCGACACCGTTTTGAATGGGATTCCTAATAATACAGACGTCAAAAGTGACAAGATGGCCGTCCAACTTTTGATCGCGACTTGAATAAATTAATGTTTTTCATTAAAAAACGTGCAAAGTAGCACTCTTCGCCCAGTTTTGTTTGGTTTCAAATGGACGTTTTAAAGCCTGAATTTGTGCGACGCGACGCGACGTGTAGCTTTTTTGTATTTCGTGAGTGATTTCCTATAAATATTTTTTATAAACTTTATATCAAAGTAACGATGGTCTTGCGGTGTGAGGTATGCAAAATCTCCAGCTATTATCATCCGAACCTGAGTTTCCACAAGAAAGTAAAAGTAAATGAAACACAGTAGTACAGTGGGCACCATTTTGTGATGTGATTAATTAATATTTTATAATACTTACCTCTGTATGTGATATTAATGGATAATCTGATATGTTTGCAGTCATTTACCAACCTCTATTAAATCATTTTTTAAGTGAATACTTCTTTGGTTTCATGGCAGTGGTTTTCAAGGACACGGAAAAATTTCGTGGCACAGCAAAATAACTATTTTGTGTTAACTAACCTTCAGAACCCATATCTAACCCAAACTAACTCAATCTAACCCACACACTATAAATAAAACATAAATATATTTTAAATAATGCACCCGAATAAATACCATCATATCAAATTAAACGTATTTACTTTATTGAAATTATTATTATGATGGACTCACATTTTCAAAGTCTACGTCTATGAACTGTCCTTGCTTTCGCTCAGGCGGGGGCGGGCAATGCTACATTTAGTAGTGGAGACGAAGTTTGACAAAAGTTTGTACACCATACATAAAAATATGAGGAGGCGGGACAATCGTTTTGTTGATATTTTTGCAAGATTTCGGATTTTTATGAATGAGTTGTCGGGTCTCTTTAGGTTAAATGTTTTTGGGAGAAACTAAAGGAAGCCATGGAGCAAGCAGGAGAAACAAGTGAAGAGGACGAAGAGAGGAAAAATATAATTATATGGAACAAGTACTCAAGTAAAAGAAGAATTTAAGCAACTAAGAAAAAAAAAACAAAAACTAGGAGAGACCCGAAGCTTCAAAATGTAAATAGTGTAGATATAAAACCCAAGTGCTCATAGAAAATGGTATATACAAGGCACTTAGGAGGTTAAAATATAAATAAGAAAAATATATATTGAAACATAGAAAATATATAGTGAAACATAGCATAATATGAGCTCGAGTTTTAATAAGATACATATATAAATAAAAACACTTAGGATGTTAATAAACTGAATATAGAATAAGAAACATTATATAATATAATAGGACATTGAAGGATTTATGAAGAAAAATTAAGTTAGAAGAATGAATTAGGTGAATATTAGCGAGAAGAGTAGTAAACTATGTATGCAAGTAAAATAGGTGAGGCAAATGTGAAGATATATACAGTAAAGCACAAGTAAATGTGAGTTGCCATTAAAATTGTGTATTGAGAGTATATACAGAATGAATAAATGTGTATACGAGGAAGTATTATAAAATAAAGTATTCTCCGGCCTAAATAGCATTGCAACGATGGATGGTCTAAAAGATAACGTCACAGCAAAAAAATTAGGCATGGAGAGGTTGAGCATATAGGGACTGAAGTAGCTACGCTGACGTTGAAGGAAGTTAAGCAAATATTTTGGTAACCCAGGTGAAATGTTACGTAAGCAAAAAATGTTTATGTAAAGCATGAAGAATATAGAAGAAACATACATAAGGTGTTTATGTAAAGCTAATAAAGTGAAATAATGGAGAAATATATAAGCAAAAGATGTTTATATAATGTGTGAGAGCATACGTGGATATATAAATAATACATAGCATAACATAGTTACAATGCCCTATATTTTTTACATAAAGCTAGCATAGATATACATAGCGTGCCTGTATACATTTAAAGTAAGCCTTGAGTAAGAAAAACTTTAGATATGGAAAGTAAATATAAGAAACATAGAATAAAATAAATACATGGGAAAATGTATATACAAGCGATACCAAGAAGTGTATTGAAAAGCAGTAAGAAAGTGTAAATAATGTATATATAACCTTACCTTGAGAACATGCCGCATGGATCACAATCCAGGACCAGTCAGGAGCCATTGGAAAGCACCAATCGAGTCCATACAGGACTCAGCTATTCGAACAATCACTAGCAGAAGTATCCCCATTCTTCGACTAGGGATTCCTAGAAGATAAAAAAGTATAAGAATTATAATATATGAATGAAATACCTGCAGCAGTAGACAAAGAACTAGATAATTTAATAAATAATTGACTAATAACAAACCTTAGCATCTATTCCAGATCAAATCTTGCCAAGTGTCTAATATTGCCAAAAATCATATTCACGATACTTATATTTGATTGTATTCTTTAGCCCATCCAATGCCAACACACGAAGATGCAAATCAAAACGACACCATTTTACCACGCCTTTCAAGGAACAAAGAACCGAGAACCGACTACGAGACTACAAACTACGGCAGACAGCATTGCAAAAGAAGACCGCTACAAGAACCATCTACCAGGCTTTGCGTAAACAAGCAGTCCGCAACACAAAAGCAAACTACTTAAAGCGAAAGTCCGACAGCGCAGGAATGTTCAAACAATGACATATCCACGGAAGCGTAACGTATAGTTTTCGTTTATTAAATTAGTTCCGGCATTGTTTATATAAAGACAATGGTTACGGTAATAATAGAAATGTAATTTTAATATCATTATTATAAAGTGACACGAGATCGCATTGCAAGCCAATAACTTGAGAAAATAATAAGATTCGTAAAGACATATGATATGTTGCAAAGATACTTCATTACTTGAACAAAGCTAGCATGTTGAATTGAGTCAGCAAATAAAATAAATTGAGTGATTTGATATACCAATGTCAACAAGGTTTGGATAGGTCAAGAAATATAACTGAGTCAATAAACTGTTATAATGCTGTTAGCAAATATTTTATACATAGACGGGAAAGTCTATATACTATATTTTGATAAATTTGTAAATAATGGATTTAAAAGTAAGAAGTAAAAAACAATGGTTAAATAGAATATAGACAGAACCGGCTTTTTTAAATTTTATTCTAGCAAGAAATAAGTTTAGCATACCGTAATGTTGTTAATATAGGATAGATAATTTATTTTAAGACAGGGTCGCAATAAGTTGATTTTTAATGCCAAGGGTAAAATTCATTATCTTTATATATAAGCCCCATTTAACCAACTATTCCCAAAACTAACCGATATAAAGACAATGAATTAATGTCACCTCTGTTGGGATGGACGCATCTTAATAGAGGAGATATCATATGAAAGGCAATTTATTGTCCATAGACATAAAAATATAGTTTTAAAAAATGGCATTATAAGCCAGTATAAAAAGATGTTCTCAAAACGGATAGGTTTGCACTAGATATAAGGTAGAATAGATCAATAAGCTTAAGGAAATCAAATCGAGTGAGTTTTTATCATATATAATTAGTAATAAGTCAAAGACAGAACCGTATTTAAATAATACATTGGTCACGTAGTTGCTTTATTAACACAAACGTAAAACGTTATTGGCCATAGAAGCATATAAATTTTGAAATAATACATCTCTAGTAAACAGCCGGGTTTATCAAATTATGATTTTGTTAATAAGACAACAAAAAACGTCACAAATAAGAAAACATAGGATAAGATTATAACATTGTTAGTATAGCTTGTAAAACTATTTTTCTTTTGTTACATGCACCTATAATTAGCACAAAGAGCGAGGCAAACCATACAAGAACTTACTACATGAAATGGAAATGGGTGGATCTAAGCCAGAACAAGTCCACTGACGAAATATATATTAAATTATAATAAATTTAGGTGCAATACAGTATGTCTTCTCGAATTGAGGTCGGTTTTCTCTCTTCTAAAGCAAATAAGTCAGGTTAAAACGTTGGGGACCAACGTTATCAGGGAGGGGGAATGTGTGAACTAATTAAAATCATTAATTAAATATCACCCTCTCGTAAGTTTGAACTTGAACTTGAAAAATGTTATATAAACATTCACTGTTAATTATAAGCAACTTGAGCGGTCGACGGGAGCGAATTTAATCCTTAATGATGCAGCCATCAGCATTTTGTAACATATAAATACGCAGGCAAACGCCAAGTTAATCAGACTTTCGAGTCTCTCAAACCGCTCAATTTAGTTGCTGGGCAGTACACAGGTACGTCCACTTCTAGTTGTTCTATATACACAGGTATAAGGTTGTCAGGTCCTTACCTAACCTGGGTGAACGTATGCATAGGTATACGGCATTCGGGGGCTACTAAAAAGTATATGAAGGGATAGTTTTTGGGGAGTTTTAAAAAGTAGTGAAAGTGCCTTAGCAATTTGTGATAACCTAAAAAGACTTACCTTATAAATATCAGAACAAATACCTAAATAAAAGACAACCCGCTCACATAAACTTTATTAATAAAATAGTGACGTCGCTTGCTATACATTTATTATTTATTTATTTATTTAAAGTGCTTTATTGTCCAAAAAATATTACATGTAACATTTCTTATTAACAAAGCATTATAAGATGTATACAAAACATAAAACAAAACAAAACGAAGCAAAATCAAAAAGAAGAAAAAAACAACAGGAAAACATAAGTGTGGTGACTTAAAACATATTAAATGGCAAATATTACCTCCGCAATACACATTATCACAGTACCTGCATTAGTACAGTCAAAATTGTAATGGCTTATTGCAGCCACAGTCAAAATTGTAATGGCTTATTGCAGCCATTTATCACAATAAAACTTTGATTTTGATAACTCATTATTGGAACACACACTTCATGAGTTAATAATAAAATATAATGAGCCTTCTAGTTCTGCTCGAAAAACACGTCAACAGAATAGAAAGCTCTCTGCAATAAAGAGCATTTTAAACTTTTACGGCAGGCTTTTAAGTCTCGAATATTTCTAATCCGCAGATCAACATGATTGTATATCTTGATGCCACTGTAAATCAAGGAATTCCTGACAAGGCTGGAATGTGGAATGGGCAAGGGAACATTGCCAATCTGACGTGTACCATATACCAGCTGAGGATTGGGAAATTGATACTTATTTTTATGAATTAGGCAAGCCATTTCCAGAATAAACCCAACTTTGAACTAAGCCTCCCTCGAGAAGACATGCATTTCATATTAATTGGGTATAGTGTAAACTCTTAATTCATCTATAATCTTAAACACGCCTTTATTAGTATACAGTCTAACCGTTGTTAAGTTTGTTTGTAAATAAACTTGTTACTGTTTTTATCGATGTGTCTCCTTTATTATCTCTTCTCAACTTGACGTAGTGCGTTCCTAAATCTGAGTTACTCTCCTACACGCTAAGTAAGGCGTGTCGTCACAGATAAAAAAATACAAATCGTGACAATATTGAAACAAGAACATGGAAGGAACTCAAACTGTATTGTCAAATTTCAGATTAAAATATTGGCGTCTGAATGGACTTCGTGAAACGAAGAACATTATTCGAAATGTGTTACTTGTTTTAGATTCAGAGCACATCCTGCTCAACAAATAATGTCTGATGTGCCAAAAGCAGAGTAGAAATCTCTCGTCCCTTTGTTAGAACTGGTACACTGACTATGCTGGCCCTTTTTTTAAAAGTCCTCCAAATGAAGGAAGGCACCTCTCACAAAAGCTTATATAGCTGTTTTCGTTTGCATGGCTACCAAAACAACACACATCAAACTTTTCACTAGTTTAACAATAGAAGCGTTTATTATGACGCTTAAAAGATTTATTTCTCGAAGGGGAAACCCCTTACAGATCTTTAGCGATAATGCTACTAACTTTTTAGGAGCGAAAAATCAACTCAAGGAAGTGTACGAATTTTTCAAAAATAAAGATAACTCTAATGATATTATGGAATATTTATCAAAAACAGAAACAGAATTTAAATTCATTCCTCCACGAAGACAACATTGTGGTGGAATATGGGAAAGTGCTATAAAAAGTGCAAAACATCACATTAAAAGACTTGTCGGCAATGCCAACCTCACTTTTGAAGAATTACACCATATTAACCCAGATATAGGCATTCCTTAACTCTAGACATCTTTGCTCACTTTCTAATGACCCTAATGATATTAAATCCTTAACGCCAGGGCATTTCTTGATAGGTACATGCTTGACAGCATTCCTTGGAAGAGACTTGACAGAAATGCCTGAAACCGTTTGAAATTTTTCGAAAGATATACTCAAATTCAGCAGAACTTTTGGAAACGTTGGTATGTTGAGTATTTTAATCATTTACAAAATCGTCCTAAGTGGATGAAAACTCTTCCCAATCTAAAGGTCAATGATCTAGTATTATTGAAGGAAGATGGTTGCCCGCCTCTAAAATGGCCTTTAGCTCGAATAATTGAGATCTTACCTGGAAAAGATAATAAAGTAAGAGTAGTTAAAATTAAGACTAAAAATGGAATCTTTGTTCGTACCATAACAAAACTTTGTCCTTTACCCGATTATGACGATACTGAATGATTTTAATGTAGTTGACATTATAAATGTTGTACTTCGCGAAGTGCACTCTCTAGTAACCCGCGTTCTTCAATGCGTGTTTTTAGAATTATTTGCGTGTTTCGTTTTTGCGTGTTTTTAGATTTCTGCTTGTCTGTTGATAAGCCAAGGCTGTGTTGCCGTCGTTCCTTTTATACTTAAAGAAGTATTCTCTTGTTTTTGTTCTGAAAAATAGAATGTACTTATCAATTGAAGTTCTTTCTCTCTCTTTCTGGTTAATGAAGATGGTATCTTCATGGCGGAGGAATATGTTTGGGAAACACCCCAAAGAGTGTATTAACTTGTCGTTTTTCACCGTATAGTTTGGTGATAACACCCTGTATGTCTGTATTAAGAATGAACCATAATTAATCTACGAATACATTTATTTAACCCCAGGTAAATAGAAGTTTGTGCATTTAAAGCATTGTATTTTAGTTACTCTTTAGTCCGAACCTGAATTGATGGTATAATAGATTCCGTTATATTCAACAGCACGGTGACACTTCGTCAAGAAAATCGTTCTCAATTTAATATATCCTTGCCTTAGTCAGTGTTGTGTAAATAATAATATGTCAAAGAAAGGAAGAACATGCTTCCACCCTCTCAAATGCATCCACCTACGCGTATTTTCCCGCTTTATTTCTCCCTCCGCCCCGGTAGGAAAAATTAGATTTTAGTGCAGTACAATCGTTCGCTCGAACAACAGCAAAAACTGTCTCTCCGCCAAAATTGGGCCATTTTCTCAAATTGTTTTCACAGATATTTAGAGAATATCTGCTGTACCTCTGTTCTCTTTGTCCAAGCTTGGACAAAGACCTCTTTTGGGCGTTTTAATGCATTTTCTCAGAGACAGAAACGTCATAGCGTCTCGTCTCACCTGTTGTTGTGGTTGAAGATAGAAGACGGTAAAATGGCGGTGGAAAATTTGTAGCTTGACAAATTGTTCCTGTAAAATTCAAATCAAAGGTTTGAAGTCAGATCTCTGTCCTAGTGAAGCTAAGTAGAGAAATTTGGAGATCACGGTATTCTGTGAATATATATAAAATTAATAAAAAAATATATAAATTTCTACCTAAAGAATTAGCTGCCTATGATGGAGAAAAAATTATTCATTATGTTTTCAAGCAACCATTTTTTTTAATTCTCTTTCTCCTGAAGCGCACAAGCAAGCTGTATGGTTAATGAAAAATCACCACTGCATTAAATGGAATATCGGTTATGGGACTACACCACTTTTCAACAATTGTAAAAAAATTGACTGAACAAGCGCAATTTTGTTTATGTTAAAGGAAACGAAAAAGCAGATTACCTAAGAAAATATTCCAGCAAACCAGTCATTGAATTAGACGAACAACCAATTTTAATTGCATCAACACCTAAATGTTTTTATCATTCAAAGTCACCATCTATGTGTGCGCTTTCAAATGTTTTATATTTATAATAATTTTTTTATGAATAAATAAAAAAAAATTATTTAAGTTTGTTTTATTAAATACATTTCATTTCTTACATTTAAATTTCCTAATACACACATACATTCTTATAATATAATTTTAACATATTAAGTTCCAATACAAACTTTACTCTGTCTTTGGTCTTTAAGAACTCGCTACACAAAACTCAGTATATTTTGAACTTCAGCATCATTTCCCGCAAGTGCATAAAACCGCGAACAGGCTTCTGACATCAGAAAGTTTTCATACAGTTCTAACGCAAAATTCTTCTTCTGCTAATTTTATCACATCTAATATAGTTTGATCTCCTATATATTTATTCAAACTAACCACTTCAACAAATAATCCCAATTGTTTCAGTTCGCCTACAAACTGCAATACATTGAAATTTTCGAAGTATTGAGCACAAGCGGACGCACCTTTCAAATAATGTTCTGCAAACTCAAAATAAAAGTCAACATATTCTGGTCTGCTATGCATAGCATTATAATAATTATCTGAAGTTAATTGGCTAAATTCTTCATGTAACTTTTTCACAGCCTCATCAATAACTGTTAATGTATATAACTGACAGCGACTGAATGATCGTAAGTATCGATGTTTCTTGTAAATAGAAAATTCCCTCTTATTGTCACATTGATGTTCTGGGAATTATATAAACCACTTCATTATCTTCATCATTATTATCACCATATAGAATAGTTTGAGAAATATCTACAATTGATTTAGTTTCTTTCACAATAGTTCTTTTCAGTGGCGGCTATTCAGCGGAAGTAGGAGAAGAGCCACTTCCTCAAAAAAATGTAATTTAAAAAAATAAAATTAATTCATTCATCAGTAAAATAATATATTTTAAGATTCAATGATAAAATTTTCTTAGTTTAGGAATAATCTGTTTCCCGTTACCCCCCTAATAACTAATAATTCAATTATTTTCAAATATTAAAATCAAAGCTTCATGAAACAAGAATCTCGCCACCTGCACATTGCCCGTTAACTCCACTGCAGAATAGAACAGAGGTGAACCCACATGAAAATGTCTATTTCTTTTCGCGTACGCGCCGATAGCAGTGACAATCTCATTATCATTTGTGCAGACCTTTAAGGAAGGGGTATCGCTCGAGAGCCGTCGAGTCATCAAAAGTATAAGCGCAACTAGTTGGTTGCCATGACAACGATGACGTCGTAATGGTCGTACATTTGTTTGGTTTGCAATGATTGGAAGAGCTGGCGTGTAGCACTTCCATTCTCAGATCAACGCGAAAGCACGTTGTTTCGCTTATTGCGAGTTTATTAGGGGACATTCCACCGTGAATTCTTGGAATTATTTTTGATTTACATTCCACGGTTAATCCATTACAGTATTATACAAGAGATATTTTCTATATATTCTACTTTTAGTGTATTTTTGTAGACATGTGATTTGTATTAGCAACAAATCATTTTGTTGCTAATGCAATATGAATATATTTTATTTTTTGATGATTTACCTTAAAAAATACCGGTAATAATTATTAACTAATTTTGGCAGTTTGGGCGTGGATCTCAAAAACTTTTCGCCTGCAGCGCTGTTCCTTCTATCGATGTCGGTAGCTCTTCCCCACTTTTCAAAACCGCGAGCCGCCACTGGTTCTTTTTTGATTAGTATATTTTATATTAATGTAATCACAATGACTTCTACACAATGGGCAAACATCCTTCGTATTTAACCATTCTGTTAAGCAATCTAAACAAAATTTGTGTTCACACCAATTTGGTGTGCAAATGTTTTCTTTTTCCAAAGGATTGAAATAAATAGGATATTCCTCTTTCAAGTGCACTTCACTTCACTTTTTTTGGAATTAACTGTTTCCGAACTAACTATTTCTGAATTGACTCTCTTGAGGTAATGACCTCACGGAGGATGAGGTCATTACCTCCTCCGTGAGGACTCACTCTCTTTAACACACTACTCATTGACAAAATAGTTATTGGTCTTATTTAGTATTTCAGTTTTACTATCGTATTTACTGGGAAAATTTTCAAATATAGTTCTTTTCTTAGTACTAGGCCTTCCAATATTGTTGACTAGGTTCCACGTTGCTTTAGTTTTATCTTCAGAATTTTGGATATATTCTTGATTTGAGATTGTTTTTGCTAGCCTAATGACAATTTTTAGTATACTGTAGTACTTAGCAAAATATTCTCTAGAAACTAGACCTTTGATTTTTTTATAATATACTTAATATTCTTTTATTTCTACAAGATGGTTTTATTCTAGCAGTAATCCAAAATGTGCTCTGTGTTGTTGTATTTACTTTTTTTAAAATAAACACTCTGAGAAAATAGCTCCCAGACATTCAGAAAAGCATTATCCACGCAGCCGCAGTCACA
>MU184890.1:1768-25537 GCA_016904865.1 Pissodes strobi
CAACGCCAAACATATCTTACTCTGGCGGCTAACAGGGAAATGGCAAGAAAAATACATGACAAATATAGAGCAGGAAAGCGAAGAGATTACGGTGCAAAAGAGGGATACCTCCGTACCGGTCGAGAGTGGTGGTGAGACAGTGGGCCCCCCTCGACCGTCAGCAAACGACCACTATGTACCCGCGGTAGGAAACCAGGCTGGGGTACTGGACATGGCTACTGGAATGGAAATTGACCCCTTCTCAAAGAGAAGGAGTATACAGAGAACTCCTCCTGGGAGAAGGTACCGAACCTGACAAACGAAGATGACACCAGCTGGACCTTGTCAACCATACAACAGCCGAATAAGAGAAAGCGCTTAGATAATGCTGGCATTGGGATCGGCAGATCGCAGAATAGAACAAGAGTAGACTAGGGAACGGAAATTCTGAAGATTATCGAGTCAGTAGCGTCAGAAGCGAAAGCCCTAATGAAGACGGTGCGTGAGAGGACCAGCACCAAAAGGGAAATAAGAAAAATATCTGCAAAATTGCTAAGACTATCGGAGCAACTCATGACAAATGAAGCACAGGGCACTCTAAGAAAAGCTGTAGGCAGTCTCGATAAACCCAATCCACAAGATGCGAGAGAACAGACCATAAAGATGAACACCTGCGATGTGGGTACGTAAACAAACGAAACACCAGCAAAATGCTCTACAACACAAACTGACGGCCCGGAAAGCCTAGCCCCACATGAATTAGATTAATATATAACCCGAGGACTGGACCAAGAGACCTTGAAGCAAATAATTGAAAAAAAAAAGTGGGAAAACGACTGTTTTCAAAAAACAAGAAAATCCACTGAAAATATGCAGAAAGTGCTAGAGGGACGAGACCTAGCTATATTCATGGATCCAAAAAACGCCGCAGAAAACAAAGTCGTGCGAATACCAAGTATATGGAACCTAGCCGAACTAAACAAACCAGAGGCTGGAAAATTTATGTGTAGGCAATAACAGCAAGATCTGGATAGAAGATGAAGGGGAGACTGAAACAGTAAACTTCACATTCTTAGTTGGCTTGCTAAACGAACAGGACAAAGAACAAGAGATGTATCAGTTATATAGGACGGCCAAAAGACTAACGGGTGCAATGAAACAAAGAGGAGTTAAACACATCACCGTGATTCCCTCAAGAGAATGGAGCCAGGATCAAGCTCGCAAGATCCTAGAGTGTGCGTTTAAAGAAAATAACGTAGAAACCTCCATCTGCATGCAGTCAAGAACTAAGGGACAAGCAAAAGCTCAGGGGAGAAAACAAGGCGAAGCAGTAGTCATCGACATAGGAGACAGGACCTACGCAGACTTACTTAAGGAAGTCAAAAAAGAGGTTCAATACAAAGGTTTAAGCGACAGCATCGATGGTGTCCGCATGACCAAGTCCGGTAACCTACTTCTTACCCTAGAAAAAGCATCTGGAGACGCAAATCGCTTAGTGGAAGCCCTCAAGGGAAGAAATGGAGTCAAAGAATTAGGCAACGGCCACCAAGTTGATGTTGCTTTGCATATCAAGAATATTGACGCTATAACCAGCAAGCAGGAAGTAGAAGCTGCCATTGCAGACTTGCAAAAGGGCGGAGAACCAGAAGGGGAAACCAGAGTTAGCTCCTTAAGGCCTGGCTATGGTGGGACACAAGCAACTACTGCTTTTGTGCGTGGGGGGATTGCCGACAGCCTGCTTAAATTAGGAAAAATAAGAATTGGCATGATAAATTGCAGCGTGCGAGAAAGGGTGCAAAGCAAAATATTGCAAGGGCCCTGATACAGACAGAAAAATTTTAATCGGCGACGAAAAGATCATGGAAGTGACAAGTGGAGTACCACAAGGATCTGTGCTTGGACCCGTTTTGTGGAATGTTTATTACGACGACGTACTTCGCATAGACATGCCGCCAGGAGTCCTGGTCATCGGATTTGCCGATGACTTGGCAGTAATAGCAAGCGCGAAAACGGAAAACGAAAACGTTACCATGACAAACATAGCCGTGTACAGAATTGTGAAATGGATGCGTATCTAGAGGATTAGAACTGGCCCCAGAAAAAACAGAGGCAACATTGCTGGTGAATAAAAGAATAGTTAGACAAGTGACTATCGATATAAAAGACGCAAAAGTTTCTATTAAACCGGAAACTAAGCACCTAGATGTCTTTTTTGATCAGGGATCAAAAATGAAAAACCATATTGTAAATACTAGCAAAAAAGCTGAAGCGACGGTTATGGCTCTTAGCCGTCTGATGCCAACTAGGGAGGGACTATCGTCAAGTAAACGTAAACTACTGTCTGCAGTTGCTCACTCTGTAATGCTGTACGCTGCACCGGTATGGCAGGAGACTTTAAGATTTCAAAAGTATAAATCTATTTTATTTATTTATTTATTTATTGATCGACGGCAAACCATTTACAAATTAGGTAATATATATAATATAATAAAGCAATAACAACAACAAAGAACAATAAACTTATGTAACAACTAGCTATAACGACAACAAAGACAATAATCTTAACTCTAGCACAGGTACAACATTTTACATCACAAAAGCATTTTCAAGTCTTTTTTAAATTTTGGTATCTTTGAATTAAAAAAGTTAACACAATTTGACAAATTATTTGCCTCACGACACAAACGAGTAATAGGTTCATTAGAGCCATAATTGGTGCGGAACAAGAAAAATGTCAGACTGTCTGTTTCCAGATGGTATTCTTAAATTAATTAAAGCCAATAGTTGTGGACAGTCAATGATATCATTCAAAACTTTATAAAAGAAACACATGCCAATCAAAACTCGCCTTGCTTCCAATGTATGTAAGGACAGACTGCTCCTTATCCAATTGTATTCATACTCCTCCCTTTGATAGCCACATCTGAAAGCTACAACCCTTAAAAATTTGTTCTGAACTCTTTCCACCTGATGGACCCAGCAGTTGTAAGAAGGAGACCAAGTAACAGAGCAATACTCCAAAATGGGGCGCACCAAGGAACAAAACAGTTTTTGAAATGTAAATATGGAAAAATCATGAGTAGATCGCTGCACAAACCCAAGTACCTTCATAGCCCTAGAAGAAATGCTATTAATATGACTTGAAAAGGACAATCTGGAATCCATCAAGACACCAAGATCAGAAATTTCTGTTTTAGAATCAAGAGATATATTAATTATGTAAGGAAGCTCAATGGGATTTCTGAGTCTAGAAAATGAGATTTTGTGACATTTTGCAATATTTAATGTCATCTCATTCACCTCACACCATTCAAAGAAGGAATCCAAGTCCCTCTGAAGACAAAGGGCATCCAGAACAGTTCCAACCACTATAAAAAACTTGATGTCATCAGCAAATAACAAGGCTCTACAAAATTTCGGAGGAGTAAGAACATCCATCAAAAACAGGCAAAAGAGTATAGGACCACAATGAGAGCCTTGAGGCACTCCAGAAGTTACTTCAATCTCAAGAGAGGTAGAGCCACCAATCCTCACCATCTGGGTTCTCCCTGTTACAAAACTATAAATCCAAGATAGAAGAGGATCCAAAATTCCCAATGCGCGGAGCTTACAATAAAGAATACTATGGTTGACCCGATCAAATGCCTTTAAAAAGTCCACATACACTGAGTCAACCTGAAAGCCACTTTCAAGAGTTTTAGATATATGGTTAACATATAGCGCTAGGTTTTCATCAATGGACCTACCCCTCATGAATCCAAACTGCTCAGAACCAATCACATTTCTGGAAGCCCATGATACTCGTTTGCTCACCAAGTGGTCAAGAAGCTTAGGCAATACCGACTGATTGCAAACTGCACGGTAGTTGGTTGCATCATCCCTAGCACCTGATTTGTAGACTGGCTTCAGAAAACTTCTCCTCCAAAGGCCCGGAAAAATACCTGTCATTATTGATTTGTTAAAAATTACTGTTACCGGTAGTGTTAGTAAACAGATGCATTTTTTTATAAAGAATGCAGGAATCCCATCAAGCCCTGCACCTAAAGTATTTTTAAGACCCTGAATAGAATCAAAAACCTCAGTAACTGAAAATTCCATCTTGTTTAAAGTCACCACATTATCAAATTGAAAATCAGGCACAACATTCACCTCGTCCCTGGATTACACAGAGGAAAAGTACTCCGCAAAGAGATCAGCGATCCCCTCAGGATCTTCAGCAGTAGCTCCATTAAAAGATAGCCTCTGAGGAAGGCCTGAACCACCCTTTCTACTATTTATGTAGGACCAAAAATAACGTGGATTATCTGACAGATTATGTTCAATTTTATTAATATATTGTTCATAGCAAATTTTATGAAGCCTCTCACACTGATCTCTCAGAGTTGAAAAATGGCAATAGTCAACCTGACTATTGCTCATTTTAAACTTTTTATGAACCTTTTTCTTAAAAATGATGCAGCTTCTAAGCTCTACAGAAAATCAACTTGGGATGGTAGATGAACGATACCTCTTTAAAAGAATGAAAGTATTTATCAAACTATAGATGACATTATAGAATTCTGAAACCATTTCATCCACCGATCCACCCTCAAACAGAGTATCCCAGTTTACGCTTGCCAAGCAGTTATTAATTGACAAATAGTCCCCATCCTTGAAATCAAAGAAAAATTCCCTCCAACCTTACCTCAAAGGGCTGCTCCTGTGAAATCTCAAAACTCAATGCCATGTGACTTAAGCTATTCTCAAAAATCATGTCAATAGCTGCGGATATACAGAGGTTTTCAAAATTACTAAAGACTAAGTCTAACTGAACTCCATAACTGTTAACGACTTGACTATTCTGGAAAAAGTTGTAAAACCAGAAGTTATTTGCAATGCAATGTGCATTTTCTGGACATTCAACAGTTAAACCCATATTGTCATTACCCCAATTGGCTCTTGGTAGGTTATAATCACCCACCAAAATAAATGAACTATCCTGATACATTTGATATAAAAATTTAACAGTCTGACAGTGATCCTCATAGGCCTGCAAAGGAGATGGAGACAGAATGTAAATGCAACCCAAAATAAGATTTTGATTTCTCAACTTTAAAGAAATGTAAATTTGATAAATATCTGATCCCCACAGTTGGGATCAGAATCAAATGTGAAGATAACGTTTTTCTTACCGCAATCAACACACCACCCCCACGCTCCTTTGCAGTATTAACACCTGGAACCCTATCATGCCTAAAAATATCATATTTATCATTACCAATCTCGGCATTAGAGTAATCTGATGTCAACCATGTTTCACCTATCGTAACAATATCATAGCAGCTACAACTTAATGCATTTTGAAATTCTGGTAATTTGGTTCTCATGCCACTTGTGTTTAAGTAATATATAGAAATATCGTGATTACTTACGTTTTCATTATTAAATGAGTTTAACCCACGCTCGGGGCTCTCCCTGACTTGTAAAAATTTCTAGACTGTCGCATCCAAAATTTTCTTAAAACCACACCCAGTCAAAATCAACTGTAATTTTAAACGAACTTACATCTCCTTTTACAGATAAAGGCTCAACTCTTACAAACTTGGCATTAGGGCAGTGCTTTTTAATGTGATTCTCTATAAACCCCGAAGTAATACCCGTCTTAACGCGCCCCAAATAAAAATGGGCCTTTTTATCAGAGCTCGCAAAATTTTCGTCCCCCTCAAAAATCGCATTTCCCAAAATAATGTTTTGATTGCTTTTACGGTTATGACTTCTTCTGTTGTTTACATTAGAATCTTCTTCTCCATTTACTTTGCGGGCTTGGCTCTGAGACTCTTGGGCGGGCCTCGACTGCTCAAACGGCTGAATTCTTCTTCTTCTCCTTCCTTGGCCTTGGACCAATGTGAACTGCTCTTCTTCTTCCTCTGCCAATCTCTGGTTTTGAACTTCATGAGAGGCAACAGCGGAAGTGACAACACTGGATGACGCAGTCTGCTGATCACCATGATTTGAATCAGGTGATTTGGACCCAACAGAATGCGCCGTTGCCGCACTGTGAACCTTTTCCTGCGTTTTCTGTTTCTGATTGTCTAACATTAAAAGCTTCACCAGTTCCTTGTTACTCTCAAGATTGGCTCTTGAAATGCTCTCCAACTTCATGCTGACCCGTTCCTCCATAACAGACAAAACTTCATCAACCACCTTTTTACTCACTTCACTAACAAGAGTAGTTTCGCAGGTAACTTGATTTACTGAATTCTCCTGCTCATGGGGTACTTCATTCGGCCATTTCTCTATGCAGGTTTTACACCATATCAGGAGTGTCCTCGTCTTTGCGATAGCGCATCTTATATCCTGAGACGAGATCTTGCTACAATTTCGACATGAAACTCTCTTACACCTATCACAAGAGCATCCACATAGCAAAGTTTTGTTCTCCTTAAAAAAGCAACCCTTTCTACAGAAATCACAAATTAGCTCAATTTCATCAGTCTCAGTCATCATCACACAATTTCTCTGCTCAGAAAACTCTAAGGAATCTTCAAGGACTCACAATGGCAACACTGTAATATTTTATAGTTTCATCTAAAAAACCTATATTAGGTTTTAGCAGACGATTTCAGAAAGAAAACATATCCCTTGGTGAGAAACTGACAGTAAATACACTAAACATAAAATGCACAATACACTAGTGATAATTAAAGTGTCTAATTCTCGATTTAAACGCGAAAAATACTCAATTAACAAGAGCTACATGAAACGTGCGCAACCGTACGCCGCCATGATTCACGTATTTTCTTCAAGATACAAAGAAAACTGGCTATCCGCATATGCAGTGCATTTCACACTGTATCCACTGAGGCAATATTGGTATTGACAAATATAGTACCCGTTTTTTATTTGTTTATGGCAGAGGCACACATACTAAAGGGAGATCCTATGGCGTTCGACGAGCGGTGTGTGTGCAAAGATGTTGATTGACAAGGCTCTTGAATAGTTGTAGGTTGTAATTAGTGGGAAACAGATGTCCTGGGAGTGAATTCCACAGTGATGCAGTGCGCCAGACAAAGGAGTTCTTGTAAAGCGATGTTCTAGGTGTTTCCAATTGTACGACGAACTGTCGTGACTGTCTGACAGGAGTTGCGAGGGGCGGGATGAGACGGGCCAAATTCTGGGAACATCTGCCGTGAAAGTATCTGTAAAACAGAGACATCTCGGCCACATGTCTGCGGTGTTCCAGACTATCCAGATTCCGGGTCGTCGACGAGGCGCACAGCTCTCTTCTGAATGGAATCCAGTAGCTTTAGGGTGTGCTTTCCCATAGTAGATCTATTGGTGCAAGAAAGGACGATAACAAATGGGAAAGAGCAAGCAGTTAAACAAACAGAAAGAGATAATACGTTAATTAAATGGCAAGGAAGATGGGAAACAACGTATGGCGTGGGCGCTTGGACAAAAAGGCTCATACCGGATCTTAAAATATGGCATAAGAGAGGACATGGTGAGATAACATACGCACTATCACAGCTGCTATGTGGACATGGATGCTTTGCAGCCTATTTCTGCAGATTTAAATTAAGAGATTCACCACTTTGCCGATATTTTCCCGATGAACAAGACGACGCTTACCATACCTTCTTTGCGTGTCCTAGGTGGCAAAACGAAAAAAGAAGCGCAGAAACCGAAGCAAGAATAAAACTTTCTCCAGAAAACATAGTTAACACGATGCTACAGTCCCCAACAATGTGGAATGTGTATCTGTAAGACCACTTTCTATTTCGGTTATTTAATATATAACTTTTGTACTTCATCATCTCACGGCACCTAGTTAAACGTCACAAGGAATTTCAGGATTCATCTACACATCTCATTAAAATACGTGAATCAAGAACTTCAAATAAATTTGTAGTATTGAAAACATTTTACCTTTAAATCTACTGGAATACTGTTACTTTCATCATCAGGATCTGTGAGAAACTCTTGCATTATATCTGACTCTGCAATTACACGAACAGCACATACTCTTTCCAGATACTGTTCTAGGCCTCTTCTTCGGGCATCCAGTTGTTGTTCACTTAACGTAAATGGCCATTTTCCAGGTAATTTAGGAAAATTATAGCCTAAAAGAAAATTTGCATTTGCAATGACACTAAACCAAATTTTGAGGTATTTAACAAAAATATTATAGAATTTCAACATGAAGATTCATACTAAGGGAGGCTATGAACTCTATAACATTCTATACTTCTTCTGGAAAATTGTGCGTAAATAATTGAAAGGCAGAAATCTACCATAATTTAGAATGATGCCAGATGTTTAATGACTTATAATTACTTACAAAGTTTCTTTTATTTTTAAAGTATTCCCATAGTTCTGTAGAGTTCAAATAATTGCTGTTACGAAATTTCTTATATGCTATATCGCGTTCACGTACCTTTAATCTAACCTTATTACCATAAGGCAATTCTTTATCAGACTTTTTTATTTGAACTATTGGATAGGCTAAATTTAAATATCTACTTATAAATTGCAAGGAAAATTGGCATAACGGATCAATTAGTAAATTAACTTACCAACAAATTCTTTTTTAAGATCATTGTGCAATTTAGCAAACTCTCTGTATCTTCTAGAGCACAGATGTCTACCAGCCATATAAATGTTAAATGCCACATATCTCTCTCCTCCCCTCTCATTATAGTGATAATCGGGAATACTGATAGGTAAAGATCTTTTCTCGCTATAATCATAATATATTTGACTATCCTCTGATGGTTCCAACCGTTCAGCTTCCTACAAAAAAAATAAATATATTTTGAAATAGCAAAAAAAAGGATTCATTTCAATTTTATTCTGAATACATCACATTTAAATTCAATGATTTTTTTTCTTTTGGGGATCTCGGTTATTACTGAAGAGGAAAGTTTTAGGTTAGTGTACTTGTGTTGGCTAATTTGAACGACAAATCCCACAAATACACCTAAAAAAAATGTCCGTGTAATCATATAACACGCTACTGAAGTGAAACTTCTGCCTGAAACGAACGTTGCGTTGAATATATTCCTACAGTGGAACACCGAACCACCAGCGCGGAAGCGGAACGTGATTCGGAAAAACCACTTAGCGCTTCCCAGTTCTGGTGGGGTGGTCTTTCACCGGACGATGCGAGTAGGCGTATGCCCCTACCACCTAAAGCCGCTTCCACTGGAAGCATCGGCCTCACCCATTCCTTTGGTGGTCCCTAGTTTGACAGGCGTAAGAATGGAGTTTGTTAGATCACTCCCCAGTGTTCAGCTCTAGACTTTGTACTTTGGTGTTCTCCAGCCTGGAAGAGGACGATGAGATTTGATGGGTCACATCCCGTGACAACTCGGAATGGCGGGGGCGTCACTCCCCGTAATCAAACTGCTCTCACCAGTTTGACGTTCGTGTCTGCTACGCATTATAAGATCCTTTACACAAATAGAGCACTATATAAAAATCGGCCTCTTCTATTGGTCGATCCGCATGGCCCTCCGCTCGCTACGGGGGCTCAAGAAAAGGAAACCAACCAGGTGCTAACCCAAACTAACCCAAGACATACCCAAAATCAAGAAAAAAACTGTTTAGAAACATAATCTTAAAAAAATATACAAAAAAAAGCAACGGGGTTTGAACCCGTTGCTTTTTTGAAGCGAGAAGCGAGACGTCGAAGTGGGAGTGTTGCGGTTGAAGCAAGACGTCGAAGTGGGAGTGTTGCCGTCTAAGCATCGCCTTTGAAAAATCGATGTCCGGACCCCGCTCTACTAACGTTGACAGACGATATAAACAAAACAAGGGGGCCCCCATCGAAATCAAAAAGCCAAAAAGGTAGAGAAAACCATCAACATCTGGAACCAAAACAAACAAAACAAGGCGTTGATGCGGACGCGGAGCCTGACCTAGAAATAACAAATAAGAAAGATGAGGAAGAAGATGGCTGGCAAAAAGTGTATCGGAAAAGGGCGACACGTCCTATCGGCACTGAGCCCGCTAAAAATGTCCGCCCAGAACCAATAAGAGAAACATGTGATGCAAAGTCAACAATCAAAACAGCACCGAAAATGTAATTTTTATTTCTGTCCGGTCTTGCCCCAGAAGTAACGGCAGCAGATATAGACAGTTTTCTTTCAACTAGAAACTTAAAAGGATGTAGTTGTACGAAGATGAAAACCAGGAAAGACAAGCATCTTAGCTCCTTTAAACAAGCTGTTCCATATAATGACCGGGAACTATTTTTAAATGCTAAAATATGGCAGAGGGGGATAATTATTAACCATTTTTTCAATCTCCAGAGCTCAGTAAGGGTGAGACATCAGAGATAATCCAAAGTACAAAATCTCTGAAAATCTTACACATTAACATCCAATCCATAAGGAATAAAATACCTCAATTAGATTCGTTCATTGTAAAAAAAGAATTTGATCTAATATGCATCACAAAGCACTGACTGGCACAAGAGGAAGTGCAAACATTTCATCTAGATGGATTTGTGATTGGAGCCTTCTCTGCATTCTGGTGGCGGCTCAATGTTACTGGTTTGGTTAGTAATAGGATAGGAAATAATTTTAAGAATATTGTTTTAAATTGTAACATTGGAAAAACTGTCGAGTCATGTTGTGTGTATTTCACAGATTTTAACCTTTTTATTGTAATTTCATATAGGTCGCCCTCTGGGAGTTATGACACCTTTTTGGATGCATTGGAGGGGATGGTGGCGTCTCTTGACCAAAACAAAAATATAGTAATAGCTGGCGATTTCAATGTGCACTTCGATGAGAGTCAGGTAAATGCCACGCTTCTTGAAAACACTCTTAGTAGTTTCGGTTTACATCGAACAATTTTCAAGCCAACAAGGCAAGATGTATGTCTAGATAACATTTTTGTTGATACTATGACCGAAGTCTTATATACGGAAGTTACTGATCTCAATATATCTGATCATAAAGGGCAGATTTTGCAATTACTGGTTCCTTTTGGCGTTCAGCGGGTTTCTCATGCAAAAAAACTTTTTAGGCCTATCACGCAAAAGGAACTTTTTGATTTTCACAATATAATATTGAACACTTCTTGGGGCTTTGTCAAAGATAATAACTTATCTATTGAATGTAAATTTGCTAGGTTCATGGCTATATTAAAAGAGGCATTTCTGGATGCTTTTCCAGAGAAGCAGTATAATGTTAGATCAGACCAGCCGAATAATATTAGCTGGTTCTCAAATAGGTTGAGAGGAATGAGAGAGCATCTGAGACTGTTGGGTCAAATTTGTGAGCAATACAATATTCCACAAAACAAAAAGGACTATAGGGAATTTCAAAAATTGTATAGGGCAGAAATATGTAATGCAGAAATCTTGGCAAATGACAAGTTAATAAAATCCTCAAAAAACTCAAGCAAACAAATGTGGAATATCATAAATAGAAATAGAAATAAAAACAAAATAAATGAAACTAGTAATCTCGATCCTAATGATTTCAATAATTATTTTTTGAATATAGCACGGAATCTCATAGACAAAATCAAATTTAAATCCTTTAAATAATCTGGCCAATCTTAATATACCAGAGAGTTTTTCATTTAAGGAAGTTACTTTTATTCAGATACGTGATATTATTGACAGTCTAAAAAATAAAAACAGCTGTGATATTTTTGGAATCAATGTCAAAGTAATAAAATGTGTTAAAATGAGATTATTGTGCCCTTAACTTTACTCATAAATGAATGTCTTACAGAGGGCATTTTCCCAGATGTTTATAAGATTGCAGTTGTGGTGCCAATCTTTAAAAAGGGTGACCAAGACAGCCCTGGCAGCTACCGTCCTATATCTCTTCTTCCCATTGTGTCAAAGATCATGGAAAAATACATGTCAATACAAATTGTAGAATTTTTTGAAAATAATGGCCTTTATAGCAGTTCCCAGTTTGGTTTCAGGCAAAATAAAAATACCTCTCTAGGTATTCTTCACCTCGTGCAGGGTATCTTGGATAGTTTTCAGAAACAGCAATATAACACAGTACTTTTTTGTGACCTAAGTAAGGCCTTTGACTGTGTAGACCATGGAATTCTCCTAGAGACGCTCAAATACTACAGATTTTGTGGAGGGTTCTGTGGCTGCACAGGAGGTGGCCAAGAGCTGGTTTAATTCCAATAAATTGCTCCTCAATACTGAGAAGACATCTAGGATCGTCTTTTCGATGAGGGACCTTGGTGAAGTCAATTCCAACACAAAAAGTGTCAAATTTCTTGGAGTTTCCGTTGACCCAAGGCTGTTATGGAACATGCATATAAATGTATTGGCATCTCGCTTGGCCAGTGATCTGTTTCTTCTCAGGAGCCTGGCTACCAAAGTATCACAACATGTGTTATTAACTGCATATTTTGCAACTTTCCATGCACACTTTTCTTATGGCATTATTGTTTGGGGTCATGCATCTGACACATATAGAATCTTTGACCTGCAGACAAAGGTTGTAAGGGTGCTAAGTGGTCTTGGATTTAGAGAGGATTGCAGGGAGGCTTTTAGGAGCTTAGGTATCCTCACTGTCCCATCTGCATATACCTTGGAGAATCTGCTTTACGTCAGAAGGAATCAGGATGCTTATTCATCTCATCGGAGTGTGCATGAATACGAAACCAGGGGCAGGGATGCCTTGGTGCCCCTTTATTGACGTCTTGGGAGGTGTCAGGACGGCCCAGGCTACTGGGCAATCAAGCTTTTTAATAAATTACCAGTGGAAATTAAAGCTTTACCAATTTTAACATTTAAGAAAAAAATGAAACAAATCTTAATCAGAAATAGTTTCTATTCCCTGGAAGAATTTAGACAACATACTTTTTAAAATGTAATTTTGTCCTAATATGCGTTGTATTTTTTAGAACATTTGATGTCATCTTAATTTTAGATTTATTTTAACCCTAGGACTTATAAGTGTTGTTAATGTTTATTGGCGTTTTTATCTTAGTTTTAATATAAAAAAAAATTGTAATTTTCTCTTATGACTTATGTAAGTTACTTTATGTGACATAACATGAATAAATTTTGATTGATTGATTAAACCCGAGCCGTCCAGGTGGGACCCAACTATCTAAACCTCTACACCACGAGAGCTCTTGACAGAAATTGATTGCATCACGAAGACATATTGTAATACGAGATGGATCGACCAATAGGAGAGGTCGATTTTTACATAGTGCACTATTTGTGTAAAGGATCTTAAAATGCGTCTGCTAACACAATGCAGCCCCTCTTGTCACAAACTGTCATTGATCAGCTCCAGATTTTGTACTTCGCTGTTCCCCAGCCTGGGCGAGGACATACAAAATCTTCTACAGTAAATTGGGGCCATCAATGATTATGTTGCTTAATTTTTGCATTGTAAATAATCAATTGTTCGCAAATGCAAATTTGTAAAAAATAAAAAAATTTTGTACACAATCTGATATACTAAAATTATCTTCAAAACTAACAACGCATCGAATGAAATTCGATGTTACGATCCAAATTTAACAATGTTTTTAAGTCATGACGATATTGTACTATTTTGTGTTAACTAACATTCAGAACTCATATCTAGCAACCGCCGACTTTGATAATCCCACACACTATAAATAAAACATAAATTTATTTTAAATAATGCACCCGAAATAAATGCCATCATTTAAAATTACACGTATTTACTTTATTAAAATTATTATTATGAGGAATTCACAATTTCAAAGTCGCACTACGTCGTATACGATACTAACAAAATGTTAAAAATAAAGATTATTTGTTAACTCACCTGCTGCGTGACCGAAATTACAGTAAGCCTCAATACATCTCCACCCGACTTGATGAGATCTACGACTTGTTTGTGCGTAGCGCCTTCAACATTAACACCATTCCTAGAACAAAATGTATCTGGCATGATATTTAGGAATACAGCTTATTTGAGCTATTTTAATACTTAATCGTCACTATTACTCAGAAAATAGAAACATATAGCAGCTTGTAGGAAACAAGTACTAAATTTAAAAACAAGAGGAACCGATCAAGGCAGTGGCGGCTCGTCACCTCCAGAATTTTTCTCAAATAAATTTAATTTCACCTTAATTACAAATCTCTTTGACTGTTATAGATACCACCTATTCGACGGTTCAATTTTTCCAACACGCGATACCGAAATCTGTCTATAATGAAAAGCTAACTAACTCTAAATATTTGAACTGGGCACTTTGGACTCAAACTTTCTTCGTCCGAAAATTAAATGAAAAAAATTTACGAACCCAATAAAAGTTCTAAAATAATGAAATTCACCGACAAAATTGGAATACACTCAGTATTATAATAAGCTTTAAAAAACGCTCATTTCAATGGTACCAAATAAGGGTTCGAGAGGCAGGTAGAATGAGGACGCGCGCCGTGAAACAGGACTAACACCCGACGCGAGACCGATATGTACGTATTTGTCTAATGCAGTGTTTAAATGTGTGGGATTGGAATGTTTGATATTTTCTTGTCGCACTTACAGAGTTAAATGGGATCATTTCCATATAAAAACGCGCCGAAAAGCACGGATAGGCAGAAGAAACCTTCTCTCTAACCCTATACCTTCGCTTCGGCTGAATGGTGTTCCTATTTAAATGACTTTAATATACCTGGCTATAGATTATTTTTTAATGAAAGTAGTCTTAACAGATGCGATGGATGCATAATCTATGTCAAAAGTGAATTCCACATTGAAGATGAGATAATCCAAGAAAATAACTTAAAAATTATCAAGGTTGCACTGCAAAAAAACCAAAGGATTGTGGAGATACTAGCTACATATAGATGTTTTGCCATTCAAAGGGAGGAACTCATTGGAAACAGTACTGCAGCAGTCAACCGTGGACCAAAACAGAGTGTATGTGTTTGCTGGTGACATTAATATAGACCTGTTATCTAAAGAATCAGATTCAACCAATAATTACCTAACTTTGCTACAGGGATATGGGTTTATGAGTGCTATAAATGAACCCACTAGAATTTCAGAAAATGGAGGTACATGTTTAAACCATTTTTTTATTAAATGTAAAAGTTACCTTTTCAACGGTGTTAGGGCTGTTGTTTTGGAGAATGATCTCACTGATCACCACCCGAATGTGCTTAACATTCAATTAGAAACAACTGTTGATAAGAGAGAAAAATCTAATACTTTCGAAACAATAAATTATGAGGAACTATCAAAAAAATTGGAGGGTGAGCAGTGGGATGATGTTCTGCAGGAAAACAATGTTGAATTATGTACAAATTTATTTATAAACAAACTAAAAAATATGCTTATTGAATCAACAACTATAAAATCCGTAACTAACAAGAAAAATAAATTAAAGCCTTGGATCACTGGTGGGCTCTTGATGTCAATTCGAAACAGAAACCGCCTTAAAAGGGAATGTGCACTAAATCCTAACAACTTTATTGTGTTGAATAAATATCAAGAATACCGAAAAATGTTGGGTAAACTAATAAAAAATTCTAAGTATAACTACTACAAATTATTAGCACACAAAAATTTAAATGATCCAAAAAAATTATGGAAGGTGTTTAGAGAGGCAACCAATGATCAGCCATGTAACGCAGAAATAAAATCCATTAACAACCTAGTAAATTTAGAAATAACAGACAAAAAACAGATTGCAAATGAGTTTAACTCCTACTTTTGTAACATTGGAAAACAGTTGGCAAACAAAATTATTAGATGCACTCTGAATCGGGTGGTGAGGGAAGGAAGGGGTGATGTTTCATTCTTTTTGAGTCCTGTGACAAGGGATGATATAATTAGGGAAGTAATGAATCTTAAAAATGGGGTAAAGGGAGAGGACGATGCCATCTTATCTAATATAATAAAAAAATATAAAGAAACTTTCAGTACTTCCCTAAAACATATAACAAATCTAGCTTTTGGTACGGGTGTTTTCCCAACTATATTAAAAAACACTACAATCATACCCTTGCACAAACAAGGAGATAAAAAATTAATGAACAACTTTAGGCCTATTTCCCTAACTAGTACAATAAGTAAGATTATTGAGAAGTGCTACAGAAGGAAATTAACAACTTTTTTAGAGAAAAATAACCTACTCAACTCAAATCAATTTGCTTTCAGGGAAAACTCAAATACCGAAAATGCCCTTGTTAGAGTAACAGAAGGGATACTAAAAAACTTAGATCTAGGGAAAAAAGTGGTAGGCATCTTTCTGGACCTGAAGAAAGCATTTGACACTGTGGCACACCAAATTTTGCTTAAACGTTTGGATAACATGGGAGTCAGGGGTATTCCAAATAACTTTATTCAGTCATACCTTACAAAACGAAAACAAACCACATTAGTCTCTGGACAGGAGAGTGAAGTATTAGAGGTTGAATGTGGTGAGCATTATCTCAACTTTGTTATTCAATATTTATATAAATGATATAATGGATCAGATAGAGGATGAGAGTATTGCTTTGCTGATGATACAAGTATCATAATAAGCGGTAATGATTGGGAGGACACCAAACTAAAAGCAGAAAGCCATTACAAAAAATTAAAAACTGTTTGGACCATAGTCTACTGTCTCTGAATGTTGAGAAAACCAATTTTGTTACTTTCTCACTTTCCTCTCGATCTATTCCTGATTTGGAGTGCATAAAAATGCATGACTCTGAATGTGATTTGGGCCTGCAATGTAAATGTGAAATGATCATAAAAAGAAAAAGTAGACTTAAATATCTTGGAGTTATTTTGGATGAAAGGCTCACTTGGAAGGCACATGTTGAGTATGTAACTACAAAAGTAAGAAAACTAATTCACAAATTTTATGAACTGAGACAAATTTTAACATTCAAAACTCTGAGATCAATATACTTTGCATTAGCAGAGTCAGTAATAAATTATGGTTTGGTAGTGTGGGGACATGCAGGCTCAATAACTTTATCAAAATTACAGATATCACAAAAATGGATTATAAAACATTGATCTTTCTTCTTTTTATCAACGATATATGCAATGAAATCTCAAGTAATCTACTACTGTTTGCAGATGACCGGAAAGTCTTTAAAGTTGTACGTTCTCTCGATGATTGTTATGCCCTGCAGGCGGATTTAAGAGCCAACGAACAGTGGTGCAAGCTAAATAATCTCCCTTTGAATATCGATAAATGTCTAACTATGACCTTTTCAAACACGCAAACTTCTATTGATTTTGATTATAAATTAGGTGACTCAATTGTCACTAGATGTTCTACTTTCAAAGATCTTGGTGTACTAAGTCAAAGTCAAAGTGCTTTATTGTAAAGAAACAATTTTAGTCCCTATTTACAAAGCAAGTCAAAAATAAGTCTTTACCATAATAATTATTAAATCTAAGAAAAAAGTCAAAATCTTATAAAAAAAACTTAACCCTAACATATTATGCAAAAAACAAGACAACAAAAACATCTCTCAATTAAAAAGAACAAGACATAAGCAGTATAAAAGTTTAAGCTTTAAAACCTACAGACGATCCATAAAAAATTCATTTAGGCTGTAGTAGGCTTTTGGGATTAACACCCTTTTTAGTGCCCTTCTAAAATGTCCAGTAGTTGGTGACGCTTTTAACATATTAGGAAGGTGATTAAATATCTCTTTGCCATTATATACGATAGATCTGTGAACCATGGCCTTTGTTGGTATTGGTAAAGGCAAATCATTTATCTGCCTTGTAATCCTTTGCGGTTGGCGAGCTTGTGCAATATGACGGTTCTTAAAAATCAATGATGCAGTCTCAGGATCATTCAGTCATATCTTTCGGACAGGTACCAGCTGGTGGACATTGGTGGTAGGAAGTCAGCGGCTCTTCCCGTGAATGTGGGTGTACCACAGGGGTCCATATTGGGACCCCTGTTATTCATTTTGTACATAAACGAATTTCCATCACATTTTTCAGACCTGACATCAGTTCAATATGCAGATGACACAACCCTACTCGACCACCACTGTAATACTCATCAGCTCCATTTAACAGCCACCTCCACCATTAGAAAACTACACACATGGTTTGCTGATAACAACCTATGTCTAAATCTTGAGAAAACAGAAACTGTTATATTCTCCTTAAGAGAAAAGGACGAGGGTAAATTCTATAAATTTTTGGGGGTCCACCTTGACACTAGGTTAACTTGGAAACAACACATCACCCATTTAACAAAAAACCTCTCTTCTACCCTATATCTCCTCCGTAGAATCTCACATACCACCCCATCAGAAGTATCCCGCACGGCCTATATGGGTCTTTTCCACTCTAGACTGTCATATGGTTTGTTATTTTGGGGAAACTCGACAGACTGGCCAAAAGTGTTCCTAATGCAAAAAAAAGCCATAAGAATAATTGCAAAACTAAGGCCCATGGACACCTGCAGAGTTCCTTTTCGAGATTTTCGAATATTAACCTTGCCAGGCCTGTATATATATCAATGTTTGACCTACATAAAGGCTACAATAACAGAATTCACAACCGTCAACAGCAGACATAATTACATCACCAGACACGGTGGGAACTTATTAATACAACAACACAGACTCTCTTTGACTCACAAGAGCTACATTAATAACGGCATAAAATTGTATAATTCCCTAGGCGCTGACCTGAAAACTCTGCCCTTTATTATATTTAAAAGAAAAATAAAAAACCTACTTTTAGAATTATGTCCTTATACATTAGATGAATTTTATGCCAGGAATAGTTAAGAAATTAACCGTATATTTGTTATACATATATTTACTATGATTGTGTGACGATGCTAAACATTCTGTATGTACTTAAGCAAATAAAGAATTTATTATTATTATTATTATTATTATTATAAGTATGTACAGAGATGGTAGGGTAAGAAGATTTAAATCAATAAAGTATTGTTTACATGACACTCTTTGGTTGATATTGGCAATGAAGCGAAAAGCCTTTTTTGCTAGACAAAAAGTATATTTTCCAAATTGTGCGTACTCGCTCCCCAAAAGGGAATACCATACCGGAGATGTGCCTCAAATAATGAAAAATACACCATTCTAGCCATCTGTTGACCTAGTTCCTGTCTCACCACTCTCACCGCAAAGTATCTAGAAGTCGTCTTACCCAACCCCAAGATATGCTCCTCAAAACGAAGCTGTTTATCAACCCTAAGTCCCAGAAACTTAGACATTCCAGAAGTCTGAACAGTACTACCCTCAAAATAGACATCCTCCAGATCACAACCAAATGCAAGAACATTTGTCTTATCAGCATTGAACACAAGGCGATTTGCATCACACCAATCCTTAATATTTTTTAGGTCCGCTGAGATACATGAGCCAAGTCCCCCAACATCATGCCCATGGCATGATACCGCGGTATCGTCGGCGAACATTGTGAAACTTCCACCAATTTCGACACAAGTCAAGTCATTGATATAAATCAGGCACAATAACGGTCCAAGAACCGACCCCTGAGGGACTCCTGACTCCACCCTCAATGCTGATGACTTCTCTCCACCCGACACAACCGACTGAGTACGACCATCTAAGTAGGATGCAAGCCAGGCCAAGGCAGTACCGCGGAACCCATAGCACTCAAGCTTTGCCAGCAGTATTCTACGATCAACGCAGTAAAAGGCCTTTGTCAGATCACAGAACACTGCCGCCACAGTCTCATGCCCACTAATACCCATGTATATATCTTCCAGGACTCAAAGCTCACTTTCGCTCCCCATATAGACTCTATTTGCAATAGTGCAACAAAGATGCTAGGCTTTATCATACGCAATTCAAAGGAGTTCTCTAGCAAACAAGCGATGAAAACACTTTTCACTAGCTATATAAGATCCAAACTCGAATATGGAGCAATTATTTTCAACCCAGTTTATGACCGGTATGTGGCTCAATTGGAGGGCATTCAGAGGAAATTTTTAAAGTTTCTTGCCTTAAAGTGTGATGGAATATATCCACCGAGAGGCAGTCCCATCGTTGTTAAACCGCAGACATTTTTTACTATCAAATCAAATCAAATCAAACTTTATTAATGTCAAAATGTGTCAAAACACTTACATATGTCAAAACAAAATACAAGTAAATGAGATTAATTAAATAAACAATGGAAAAGTTACAACACAATTCATAAGTTAAAACACAATGGATAGGTTAAAACACAATACATAGTTTTTTTGTTTAAAATGAAAACGTTAGAAACTCATTAAATGAGTAAAATGCTTCAGCAATCAACAGATCTTTAATGCTTTTTCTGAACTTTAAAAAAGGAAGTGATCATATACTCATTTGTAGGGAGTTATAGAATTTAATACCCCAATACCTGACCCCAGTTTGGCATCTCTTTAACCTATTATAAGGTAGTACAGCATCTTCCCTATGCCTTGTGTGATATTCATGTATGCCCTGATGAGTCTCTATAGTGTCATCGTTTTTCTTTATGTGAATTAAGCATTCAAAAACAAATACTGATGGAAAGGTTAGTATCCCCAGGTGTTTAAAAGCCCCCCTACAGTCCTGCCTATAAGTCAGTCCTGCCAGCACTCGTATTGCTCTGCGTTGAAGACCAAAAACTCGGGATGCCTGAGGGGCATGACCCCAAGCCAGGACGGAGTAAGACATGAGAGAGTGGAAGACTGCAAAGTAGGCCATACGCATTGCATCTTGAGATATGTTTGTTTTTAAATTACGCAAGTCGTCCCGCCAGCCCATCTATGTGCACATTCCACAGAAGCACTGGATTAAGATCAACCCCCAAGAACCTTAAACTGGATGCAGTGTTTGAGTCTCAAACTAACCCAAACACCATCCTGTTTGTCTTTTCCCTATTGAGATGCAAACCAACTCTCTGCAATATTGAAAGCATTCTCGGATTTTTCTAGAGCTGCCCTAAGTGTGCGTGCATGTACCTTGATTGTTGTGTTGTCAGCAAATACTGTTTATGAACTAACCTGGTCCAAAAGGGGAAGATCATTAATATATAATAGAAAAAGCAAGGGCCCAAGGACTGATCCCTGAGGAACGCCAATATTTAACACACTATTTGCTGACAGCACACCACCCAATTTAACACACTGTATTCGATCTTTCAGGTAGGACATAATAAGTTCAATACTCTCCTTGCCTATATTACAGAAGCTAAGCTTTTGTATAAGAATTTCATGGTTCATACAGTCGAACGCTTTGCTCAGATCGCATGACAGGACTGAGCTATATTCAAGGTTGTCAAAACCATCCAGGATACCGGATACCAAGTCCAGTATACCCATCACAATGTTTTTGCCCTTTCTAAAACTAAATTGACTTCCCAAAAATTGGTAGTTTTCTTTTACAAGGACCGTAAGCGAAAGTTAATGGTTTCAATACTAAATAAATAAACTAATTAATAGGCATTTGTTTAGAAAGATCATTGTGATTTCACTTCTTTCGTTACTCAGGACAGGAAAATACAAAATATGTCTCGATACCATATAATCCTCAGTATACTAGAGGACTCCAATGAGATTCAAAGAACATATAGCTCACTTAAAGTATGGTAGAATAGAAAAATCAAGTGTTGCCGAGCATGCTTTTGATAATAATCATAGAATAACAATTAAAAATTTAAAATTAATTCATAATATAGCTGATAGGAGATTACTAGATGCATATGAAAGTGGGTATGGAAATTATTAAATGTAAGAATAGTTTAAATAGAGATAGAGGTCCTATTCTGTATAGTCCATTGTATTGGTTAATAGAGCGTGGGATTCCAGGATTGGTTCTTTTTGATTAAGCAAACAGTAGTATAAAAGAGAGATAGGTACATTTTAAGTTTAGTTTTAATCATCTTCTCATGATGCTAACATTGTTTGCAAAATGCGTGTCGAGTGCAAAAATTCTGTTTTGGTATTGTGGATAAAACTCTGTTTTAATGCATTTGCCAAAGGTTCCAAACCCCAACATAACTGTCTACTTTGACACATTTTGCATAACTAAGTTTCTATTAATATGTTAATTCCTTTGGGTTAGAGCTGGTCTATTCAATATCAATTTTACAATGCTGGTAGATACAAATAAAAACTACCACCTCACCAGACATGTAATTTAGTACTTGCCTAACTATCAAGCCTGATACATACGAACTAACCAACTGGTCAAGTGTCATGCAAATAGTGTAATTTTCAAAATATTCACAAATGTTGTTTGCAGGGTTGGTAAAAAACCCAAGAAATTTGATTTTTAAAATTAGGTTTTAAGGTTATTTAGGTTTCTTCTATGTATTGATAGATTTTTTCAGTACATAAGATGGTTATGCGGTTATGTATATGAAATAACTTAAAATGACAGCAATAGTTAATTTTGATGATTTCTATTTTTGAGCGATGAGTTAGTACTGTTACTAGGATACTCTCGATATTTTTGTAACTTGGTTGTCTAAGGAAATCAAATAAAGCTAAACAAGTAGGTAGGTAATAGTAATATCCAGCTCATTATGGTTGAATTATAGTTTGACAACATACATTTGAGGAGAAATTTCCTAAGAACCTACGTCAAAAAAAACTAAAAACCACCATTTAAAATAATTAGGTTTAAAAAAAAAAACCTAGGTTCTAAAAAAACCTATACTTGCCAACCCTGGTTGTTTGTTATGTTTTGAATAAAACATCTTAGATACCTAATTAATTAGAGTGTTTGGTTTAGATCTATCGATATTTAGCAAAGGCAAAAAGTAACTTACACTTCCAATATACGATCTCCTTTTCGAATTCCAGCTAACTCTGCAGCCCCATGATCTAATACGGCGCTGACATGCTGCAGGGGGGCGTAGAGTTCACCATTAATACTTCTTAGTTGACCTCCCTCGCTAACCTGGCCCCTTACATTAAATCCAAATCCTGTTTCGGTCTTATTTATGGTCACCACTCGCGGACCTGTCGTATTCTTCATATTATTTTCAATTTGAACGCCAGAAATACGGTCCGCGGCCGAAAGACCGTCGGCCATATTTTGACACTTCTTCTGAACCAGAGACAACTGACTTGAACTGACTGACATCTGAATTCTGTTGTTGTTGTTTCTTGCATATGGCTCTGCTCCTTGCGGGCAATTTGCCAGCCCATTCAGAGCAGTAGTGGCTTTGTCTGGTTCGGGACCATACCACAACTGCGAACTTTCAAACAAGTGCTATGGAGTTATGCTCAGTTAGTGCTGCAAATACTTTAAAATGAGGGTTAATGTGGACGTTCACAACATAAAGAAATGTCACACAAGTCACAGGAGTATACAGTGGAAATCAGAGGTTTGATGAGTTGATCTAAAAATAAATACACTATTATATTTTAATCTTATTATAGGGTCTTGTGACGTATAGGTATCTACGATTTCACGAATTATTTTTTTTTCACTAGAAAGGGGGTGTCCTATAGGGTAGTTTAAGCTAAAAAAATCGGAGGATCCCCCACATTTGAGCCGAAAAAAAGCCCCCAAAGTTCCAGTTTTGAGGTTAATTGACGTAGAATGGACAAAGTGCCTCTACTACTTTCCCAGGTGGAACGTGAAAATAAGGAAATTGAACGTGGAAATAATAAAATTTTAGTAATGGACGCGAAAGGCCCGGTACAGTGTTGCCAAAAGTGGCGCATTTCAGCCGATTTTGGGTATGCCTTGGGTTAGCACGTTTCCTTTTGTTGAGCCCCGGACCGACCGGAGGTCATGCGTGAAATGAAATATTCATAACCCAAATCTAACCCAAGCTAACCGAAATTGTTTCGCCTAGGCTTGCGTGAAGAAAGGCTTGCGCTTCGCGCAAGCCT